>PVKB01002861.1:0-244280 GCA_004027205.1 Ctenodactylus gundi | reverse complement strand
CTCCTGCACTGCTGGTGGGAATGTAAATTCATACAACCACTTTGGAAAGCAGTATGGAGAGCTCTCAAAAGACTAGAAATAAATAATCCCCTTCAATCCAGAGACACCTCTCCTAGGAATATATCCAAAAGAGGCCAAAACAACACATAACAGAGACATATGTATACCTATGTTCATAGCAGTTCAACTAACAATAACTATAATATGGAAGTCACCAAAATACCCATCAACAGACCAATGGATACACAAACTGTGGTATTTATACACAATGGAATACTATGCACCTATAAAGTCCAACAGCGTGGAGGCTTTTGCAGGCAAATGGAAGAAACTTGAGAACATCATGCTTAGTGAAGTGAGTCAGAAGCAGAAGGTGAAACATCGAATGGTCTCTCCGATATGAGAGACCCAGATCACAACTATATCATGGAACTTAAAATAAAAAACAAAGTGAACCAGGGGGATAGGGAGGGGAGGGAGGGAGAGGTGGATAGGGGAGAGGGACAAAAGGAGAATGGGAAAGTACTTGTCATCTTGACAAGATACGTATGTGCACAAAATCCTCAACTTTATTGTAAACCTTAAATTTTGCACTAATACATATCAATAAAATGAGAAAAAAATATACAAGAAGAGAGTGACCCAAAAGTAAAAAACAAAACAAAACAAAACAACAACAACAACAAAAAAAAAAAAAAAAAACACAAGGAAGCATATCTCTAGATGACCAAAGAATAATGCTGGAAAAGTAATAGAAGAAAAATTAATCCAACTAAAAATGAACCTAGAATGATTTTATTTTGTCCTGAAGACCAGTAAATCTTTCATAGGAAATAGTACCATTTCTTAGACTAGCCTTCAGGAACTGCTACAATAAATTACCTGATTTTTCAGTCATTTTAAGTTCAATTGGTAGGATAGATGATTTCTCAAAATCCAGGCTACCTGCTTGAAAATTTACAATATGCTGTGTTTTCTCATAGAGAGAGAGCTTATCCCATTTTCTTTAAAAAAGAATATTTATATTATCATAATTGACACCCATGAAACTAATGGCATATTTCCTGATAGATATTTAAAATACGTATGTATATGTATAGATGCAAATATAATACTTTTCACAGAACATAGAGGCCAGCTGTTAGCTCAGGAGAAAAAAGCCTCAGGAGAATCAAAGAGGAACATGGCACAGGACCCAAACCACTGGAGAGAAGAACACACCAGCATTCTCAAGTTGGTCTGTTTAGAAGAATAAAGGCTGATGTCAACAATACTTTTTCAAAGTTGATTCAGCGTTTCAGTTTTTACTTGGACTTATACAGGATTTGATAACATCGTGTGTCTCGTGAGTTCCCACCATCAAAAAAAAAATGCAATACAAAGAACTGTTATACTCAGTCACCTCCCCGGATGTGAAGAATGTACATAGTCATCACGTCCATACCAAATGGAGACGTTTGCATTGGCCTCGTTCTATATCTGAATGGCTAGATGTATTCAGATATAAGCAAGGATCTTTTTGTTTCTGTTTATGATTTATTTCTATTGCTTTACAAGCAAAAATGCTAAAATGAATATCTATTTGAAAATGTTGTTGTGAGTTGATCGTTAATGTTATTTCTCTAGAGAAAACACGTTTACTCTTCCTACCACTCGAGGCTCGTAGGGAGTATTTTACTGTGTATTTTTCGCCATTTCTATTGCTCAGCTTTTCATTATTTCAAGTTGAATGTTTTCATCTCGAACGTTTTCCATCAAGAACCTGCTGTTTTCTCTAGATTGACTATTTTCACCTTCTTAATCGGGTCGCAGACCTCTTTCGAACAAAATGCTGGAATGGAGTTTCCATGGAACTAATGAAGTTTCTACAGAGGAAATAGAAGTTACTCTCATATAGAAAAATGTGATTCTTTGTTCCCTTTATTTCTTTGCGAAGTAGGGAATGATCAGTGCAGTAGAATTTCATGAGCTATACTAGTTTTAAAATTAACAATTCAGTATTAGAGCACTCAAGTTTTGGAGAATGGTTTGACTTCCTGTAAAGTCATAGTGGGCACATGGGTCCACACTCACTGTTTATCTTTGTATAATCAGAAATGAATGAAACAGGGTGGTGTTTTTAAGAAAAACAATACTGATCTGAAATGGTAGCTAACAATTACCTCACACGATCAAATTCTCTTATTATAGTACAACTAGGAGATGCAATAACACTACCCAGTAATTCACTTATGAGCTAGTTTAATCTACTCACATACACTCAGTAAGAATACAAAATATCCACGTGGAATTAGACATCTTATAAAATACACCCTTATTTACGTAAATCTTGCAACATGCTGTGGTGTAAGATCCTAGTTCATGAGCAGACAGACAGGAAGTTTCAAGAATTAAAGGCCGTGTAGCATTTTCACCCAGAGCTTCTCATTATGGTTCCAAAGCGCTATCACTTCCATCACGTCTAACTCATTAGGAAAGAAGAAACTGCAAGAAGTAAGACATGAGGCAGGTATGTTCCCGGACGGTTTGAAAACGTAGAAAGGGAGTAGCACCTGCCCATGTAGAAGTGAGGATAAGGAACCTCTGTTAAGAAAGAAAATGCACCAAAGGTAAAATGGCCTGACTTCGCAAATTGGATTGCCACCAGATTAATCCAGAGTGAAAAATAGAAGAAAAGGAAAAATCACAAAATAAATAAAATCCTATATAAGAGGTCCTCTTACCTTGTCTATTACTGTGTGTGGCAAAGTAGGGTCTGGGCCACACTGCTGTCTCATGATAAGACACATGCCTCGGTAAACACATCACAATCAGCGCTCTACTAATTAGAAATCAGCTTCTTCACACTTACACAATTAGCACAGAATGATATTGTGAACATCTTCAATTGTGCCAACCCCAGCCATGAATATTTTATTCATTTGGAATACACCCAAAACCTAACATACTTAACAAATTTTAATGTGCTATATTATGTTCAAGAGAGATTCCTCTCCAAGGAAGCAATTGTGTTATGGATACCCACTAAAAACTACTTACCAAGATAATGAAGAATATTGTATCCTTTATTTTTTTGGGGGGTGGGGGGCTGTTTTGAGTTTATCTGCCCAGAAATTACATTTTAAAAAATGAATGCATGAAGGAAACTTTATAAGAACATTGTAGATGTTAGTTATTTTGCTGGCAGAAAATTTGTAGGACGTGGGATTCATCCTGATGGCTAAAGACAGCCTGATGTGAGGGATCCCTTTCAAACACAACACACAAAAGGCGAAGAGGGAGGAAGCCTTTAAGTTTCAGCTTTAGAAGGGATGCTCAGAGTTCCAATGGGGGTGTCAGTGTAGAAGTGTGAGACAGCAGATAGTGACTTAAATTCTGCACACTTGGAGACTGCAAGTTCCTGCACAACTGGTGCCTACGTACCTACACCAAACCCACCTCTCAGTCGTCTCCTTCTACACCACTTCCCCGCAGTCACATGGCTGTCTTGAGTTTCTTAAAAATCCCCAAGTCCTTTCCATTCTACAACCTTACCTTTCTATAAATATTTTACATGGATTATATTGTCACTTGGTTCCAACAGTTAATTATTACTCATCTCCAAGTATAAAATTAATTGCCTCCTGCTTGGAGAAAAAATGTAACTGATTCTCTCCACTTCGGATTAGGTTAAGACTCTTGTGGATTAATCCAGTTCTTGCAAGCTTTCTCTTCAAAGTATTTATCAACATAAAAACATATAGCATACATGAATAAATGTGGGTTTGCTATGATGGACTAAGATTAAGCCAATTCTCATTACCACTGTATTCTGAAGAAAGACCTTACTATGCTGTAGCTATTTAATAAGATATTTATTAATTGAATGGTTGAACGTAACTTTATGAAAAATCATTAGTATGTTCCAGTTCTACTGTGTACAAATACTGAAGTTTACTTCAAAAAAAATAATCTGTCCTCTGGGCCATTAAAAAATGGCAAACCTTTTGTGAAAAATTTAAAGGTATCCTATTTAAAGGTATACAAGAAATGAATATTTGTTCTAGAAATTTATTCAAAACACTTAGCAAATACTTTAAACAAATTTTTCTCTAACTTTACGTTTCATGACTACCATATTTGTAATATTTTTCTCTGTCTCACCCTACCCCTTGTTGTTCCTGATGTGAGGGCCTACACATCCGCAATATGTAAACACCCTAAGAAATCTTAATAAAGGGCTGGAGAAATGGCACAGTGGTTAAAGTGTTTGCCTTGCAAGCACCAGATCATGAGTTCAATTCCCCATCACCACATAAAGCAAGGTGTGGTGACACATGCCTGTAATCCCAGCACTCAGAAGGCTGAGGAAGAAGGATTGCTGAGATTTCAAGACCAATGGTGGCTACACAACGAATTCAGGACCAAGGTTACAGAGTGAGACCTTATCTTTAAAAAAAATCTGCATAAAGACAGCCCACAAATGTACATGGAACATTTCCTACAGTGTGGGTAACAGAATCATGAACCCAAGTTGGAACAAAGTTGGAGAACCGTTGCAATACGATGACCTTACGATTTTTGCATCTGTTCTAGAGCTTTGAATATCATTTATTTGTTCATTCCCTATCTATTGATGACTTCTAGAACCCAAACCCTGTTAATTTACAAGTGATGAGAGTTTCCATTTTCTCTAGTTCATGCGATGTCTCAAAAGTGCACTTGAACATACAATCAGATATTTGTTGGCTTCCTGCCATCCCCAAGGTATCAAATATTTTCAAGTAGTCTAAGAAAGACAAGTTTGTGAATAGCTTTTCACTAACTTTTATTATTTCACTTAAATATTGTGATCAGTACTTTATTATTTTGTCTAAGTTTCATAGGAATTCTATGAAGCGAGTATCAAACAAATTGCTCAAGGTCACCAAGTCAGTAAAAAAAAATAAGAAGAACTCAAATGTACATGAGTGTGTCAATGGGAAACAGCCGATGTGAAGTGCACAATAGAACAATAGAAAAGTAGAGAGGAAAATTGTTTGAGAAAGAAAAATTCAAAAGCTAGTGCAAGCACTACAGCATGTTGCTATTGAATTCATGATGAGGCAATTTTATCTATGGTATTATTTTTCTTAGACGATGCACAAAAGAATTTTACCCACTGAAGCCTTTGTTTCCCCTGTATTTCCCTGTAAATGTTCTTGTCAATTTGTTTTCTTACCTCTGCATCTCAAATATCAACCTGCATCTTTGCATATCAAATGCCGATCAACATCTGCTGAGCTTTGTTCTTATAGTCTTTCAACACAGCGATCTTCCGGAAGCCTTTGTGTAGTTAGGGGCTTTTCTTTGAAGAGCACTGCCATTAGAAGAGCAGTCACATACTTCTGGGCGACCATCCTTTGACACCTACTGTACTTAGGGTCCACACTGGGTTGAACAGTGCCCCTCTAAAGCGTGTCCTCTAGAACTTCAGAATTCAACTGTACTTGAAATCAAATTCTTTGAAGATATAACTGGCAAAGATGAGTCATTTTGGAACAGAGCGCACCTAAAGGCCAATGACTGATGTACTTACGAGGAGGACACGCATACACACACACATACTCAGTTAAGGAATATAGTCTGGTGAAGCTGACTGCACGGACTGAAATGTGGACTCATATGCTCAGGAATACCAAGGTGCTGAAGAACCCGCAGGAGCAGAGGAAAAGGAAAGAAGAATTTCCCCTGGTGATCTTCCAAGTAAGCAACGTTCTATTGATACATTGACTTTCAAGTTTCTAGCCTCAAAAACTGCATAATAATACATATTTCTATTGCTTTAAGCCACTCAGTCTTTAATAATTCATAACAGTGCTGGAAATTAATAGAGATTATTTTTAGAGAGGTCCTCTGGCGTAGCTCAATATGACAACATAACATATTATTGTTACATCGTTCTAATCACCCTAACAGAATTTCTGGTGTCATGTTAACAATGGAGACACGATGCTTATACAATCAATTAAGTTGCCTTCTTGTACATGAGCAACCTAACTTCGATGTTTAGGAAGAACTTATAAAGAGGAACTGCAACTCTCCAATTGGTTTTATAAGTAATTTTTTATTAGCCAAACTTTTATTATGTCAAAGTTTGTAATAGTCGTATTGTATATAGGAAGCCACATCACAAATGTCACGCAACGTGTTTGTGGCAAAGGGAGGTCCAATTACTTGGAGAATATGGATAAAAATGAAAGTATGAATATTACCGTGAACAAGCCTTGCAGAGGTATTTTGAGAAAGGTTTCAAAGGATAAGCAACATTGTGAAATTATCCATCAATTTGTGTTGATGAAGAAAGAAAGAAACACAGCGTCTGGGCATGGGGGGAGCAGCAACCTCATTCTACAAATAGTCTGATTTCAGAGTGATCATAATTTTGCTGTAACAATGTTAAATTTAAAAACATAGAAGTGTTCAGGAAGATTTCAGCACAGATTCCATATACCTTATGGGTTGTTACACTTTGCAGTTAGAGGCAATGAACTTGAAGGGAAATATTGAGGACTTGCCAAAATATGTGAAAATTAGTCTGCCACATTTATATTTGACGCTGTTGTGGAGTATCCTACCACATTTCGTATTCAGTACTGCATCACACATTTGAACAGCAAGAGGGCATGTTTTCAATAGTATTAATGATTCTAGCATATGCAAGCAAATTCCGTAACACCCTTTCTTTGAGTATAATTATTCCTCACTAGCTAGTCTACATGCTTGTTAATTAGTATATCTTTAACCCAATGATAATTTTTCCAAAAAAATAATTGTTATATATCTAGACATTAGGCAAAATGTCTTCATCCACCGCACCTTTGGTCAAGGCGTATGTGGGTTATAAACAGCTGTCACTAAGATGAGGGCCAGCTGGGTTCGACATCTCAGTCTTTTACTTTTTGTCAATATGACCTTGGAGATTTGTCTTCTTTTCAAAGTCCATGCTTTTTTTATTTATGAAAAGGTGGCCATACTAGTGGCACTGCTGGAGTTCTGAGGGCATTGGATTTGCTAGCATCATATTTCCATACGGAAATGTGAATTTCACTTTCAGGAGGCAAGTCTATGGGAGAAATTCTACTTCTGCTCTATGCCTTTACTGACTTCACTCCTGGAAATGAGAGGGATTTGGGTAACTGAGGAGGTCGAAAGGCACTGAGTATGCCTCATCAATTCCTTTCTCTTATCAAGCCCACCAGAGAGGGCTTGCGCAACTTCTGCTAATCTCGTGGCATTAAGGAAAGCCTCAAGCTGGATGGTGTGTATTGCCACATTACGCAGATGTCCAATAAAGCCGGGGTGGTGGGGGGGGGGGGGGGGCATTGAACCAAGATAAACTTTCTAATCTGCTAAAAAGAAATAAAGTGGCTTGGGGGGAATCTTGTAAAACCAATGCCAACCTTATAAAGCAAGCTGTTAAGAACTCAGTGAGATAACAGATTCAAAACTCTTAGCATATGCTGAACCTTCTGAGTTTGACTCACTTCACAAAGCATGATGGTCTCAGATTGCATTTGTTTACCTACGAAAGCCTCAAATTTATCTGTTTTTATGGAAGAATAGTACTGCCTTCGGTATATATACTGAAATTGTTGTACACATTGGTTTGTTGATGGATATTTCAGAATCTTCCACAACTCAGCTATTGTCAGGTGTGCTGCTATAAACATGGCTTGTTTTTAAATCTTTTGAAAAGATAACCAGAAGAGGTATCATTGGATACAATGAAATATTTATTTTTATCCTTTTGAGGAGTCCTGTTACTGCTCTTTGGTTGTACCAGTTTACACTTTTACCAACAAGGTAAAAAAAAAAAAAAAGACTCAGAATACATGCATTTTATAGAACCGCATGAATGTGAGTATACTACATAGTATATATACTAATAAACAATATTACTACATATACTAATGCATGTCATATGTAATACTCTTTGCATTAGTATATTTAATTATTATATTTTATATTAATATATAATATGTATAAGAAAAATCGCAGAAATATCTCAGCAAAATGCTGGGTATATGGTGGTCACCTATAATTAAGTATTGGCTACTACTGTCATGATCATTTTTTCATAGTATGTCAATGCTAATAACATTCCTGCTGCTGCTACTGCTATCATTTTGTTCTTTTTACTCTTCAATTGGTACCAGCTAAACAGAATTGTGACTTTTTAGTTCACGTCACAGTTTTCAGGAAGACTAAGGAAGCCTTCAGATGGGAAAGCTGTGTTAAGTTCTTTAATGGAGAGGAGAGAAAAGAGAAATAGGAAAATGCAAATAATTGTGGCATACAGTGCCAACTTGGCAAAGCCTTTAATCCTCATGGTGACATCTTTGTAGGTGTCACTGAGAACAGGGGTCAACGGGACAGAGCAGTCACTGTAGTGTGTTTGGGCTCCACTAAAGTCTATCATCACTCAGTGTTCAGGAGACATAATCCTGATTAGACCAGTTATTGAATAAAGCACATGCATAGCACTTGTGACACTGGTAGATTTCAGAGTTACCAGCAAACAGATAAGTATCTTTGGACCAGCATACATGAGCAGGAAAAAAGGGAGTACTTATTACTGAGATATTTAATAATCCTTGTAGACAACTAAAATGAGCTTCTTAAGTTGACACATGTGCTTTTGCCAAAGTTAAGCTGTGTCTCAGTAGAGTTGAACCATAAGCCATCAAAATGAAAGTTAGAAAATGCCATGTGATGTCATTCACACCCGGAGAATAATGAGGTCCAGAGACATCTGCATTGCCTAAGAACGAGCCTGCTAGCAATGCAAGTAAACAACAGCTGTGGCACCAGAGTATGATTGGACCATCACTATAATTTGCTCTTATTTAGTGCACTGTAATTGAATAATGCCCTCATAATACATTAGAAACCATTAGCGTCTTAAGTTATAAAGATTCACACCAATACCAGGTCGCTTCTTACAAACTCATCCTTGAAAATGGTCACTTTAATATCCATTTCACAGGGAAATCCAAGGAACTTCCCAATGTCACATAAAATATTGAAGGTTGTATGAAACCAACGTTCTCCACCACACAATTGGTCTTCTGTTCCTAGAAAAGTCCGATTTGCTTCCTAGCTCAATGTGGTTTTCAATCCCCAGATCCATCCCTTTCTTACATTTTGTTTCCCCTAGCACATCCACCTGTTAAATAACACTCTATGTAAAAAGTACTGCACACATTTCTAAGGTTTTGGAAGAGAGGTAAGGAGTATGTAAGGTTTTGGTTTTTTCCCCAATTTTATTGATATGTACACATGCAAAATTTACAGTTTACAATGGAGTTGAGCCTTTTGTGCACATATGTATCTTGTCAAGGTGACAAGGGCTTTCCCACTGTCCTTGTGTCCCTCCCCCTACCCTACCATCCCTCCCTCCTCCCCTACCCCACCGCCCTGTTTCACTTTGTTTTTCGCTTTAAGTTCCATAGAAGCTGTGCTCTGGGACTCTCATATCAGAGAGACCATTCAATGTTTCACCTCCTGCTTCTGACTCACTTCACTAAGCGTGATTTTCTCAAGTTTCTTCGATTTGCCTGTGAAAGCCTCCACACTGTTGGACTTTATTGATGCATAGTATTCCATTGTGTATAAATACCACAGTTTGCGTATCCACTGGTCTGTCGATGGGTATTTTGGTGACTTCCATATTTTAGCTATTGTTAGTTGTGCTGCTATGAACATGGGTATACAAATATCTCTGTTGTGTGTAAGTTTTGTTTTGTTTGATTTCCAGTTTAGAAAAAAAAAATTAGACTGTAGTTTATAATTAAAATGAAGTTACAGAAAGGCAGCAAGTAGGGACAGGTAGGAAAACAGAAGAGAAAAAAAGAGGAGAGGAAGACCAAAGTCTTCCAAGAAGGAAGATGTGGTGTCATTTTCAGAAATAAGTGTGGCCTCATTTCTGTCTTAAATTGTGTAATTCTGATTTCAGGTTAGCATTAGAGTTAATTCATGACTATTGCCAGATTAGCCTATCATGCTGACTTCAAACATAAATTTCCAAATATAATTTTGAGATTAGACAATGAGTCAATGCTCGACCTGTATCTCAAGCCTTTGTCATTTATTGTTATTTATCTCTTAGGGTTATCATTTTCAAGTTCCGATCTCTGCAATGTGATGTGGCAGATGTCTTTTTAATTATTAGTTTGCCTGTCTGAGAATAATAGCAGTAATGATAAAAATAGGTAACATTTATGGGATATATAACTATGCTGTTAGTAGTTTTAAATGTGACATACGTATTCATAAAGTGATTTTTCTCATTAATGCTATAAAAATGATTTTTATAAAAAATTTCTAAGTCATGAGGGAAAATAAGTTGTTAGGATCATAAACACAAATAATAAAGCCAGATACACATAGACATTGGCTTAATCTGTGGTTCAGAATCAACCACTGTGCTAAGCTGTTTTGAAATATACATAAATTTTAACTAAAACTCACTATATGGTTGTGCTATCTAATTTATTAAATATTTAGTAAATTTTTTGTTTCCTAGGACCTTCACAAAACTAAAGCCAGCTTTTGATAATAATATATCTCTAGGTGGCTGCAGAAATGCAGAGAGAAGCTTTCCCTAAGGTAAATGTGCAGAGTAGTAGAAAAGATCAAAAATTGAGACTGTACTGTTCAGTCTCTCCTTAACCTAAGTTTTAAGTTATTCCCAAGGCTTAGTGAAGTCCCATGACCTCAACCCTGACTAGTATCCAATCCTTTTCTTTCCTTCTCCATCATCCTGTGGTGGATACTTTTCCTATTTGGGGCTCAATGACTCCTCAGTGTGTGGGATTGTCTGATACCATGTGGGAACTTTGCAATCTATGACTGAAGGCATCAACTGCACATGACTCTCTTTCTGGCATTACCAAAAGCCCCAAGAAGGAGGTTTGTCCTTAGTGAAGAGTCCTTGCCACAGATCCTCAAAACTAACCATGTGACAATGTGTATATTTTTGGTGGTGTCTCAAACTACTTTTTTTTTCCATTTTAGTAAAAAAAAATTCACATGACATAAAATTTAACAGTTTTTGTAAATACATGAATTCCAAATTCTTTCACACGTTAGAACCATGGGATGTGGGGAATTAGAGAGTGTCTGTGTACATTCCTTTTTCACGAGTTCCCTCCTTTCCTATCTGATCTTTGCCTCTCTTTCTATTCTGCCACTCGCCACGTGGCTTGCTCTTTCTAGTTCATTTGTTTTTCTCTGGTTTGAACTTAACCTTTGTATTTAGATAAAATTTCCTTTCTATTATTCTCATTAATTTAACAAGTGTTTTATTAGAGCAGGAAATCTCCAAAAGCATTTCAATACCTCATTGCTCTTATAATAGACAGTTTATTCATTTGGAGAAACAAAATCCCACAGTGGCTTTCCTTTCAGAGGGGAAAGAGGAATCGTTTACCTGTACTACACACTTCACATAAGTGAATTTCCTAAATTTGCTCACTGCACTAATTCTCTGCAGTTGGCATTAGTTTGCTTATTTTGAAGAACGAAAAAAGATGACTTAACGACACTAAGTAATGTGTCAACAATCTTAGTGAAAATGATAAGTATATTTACAATAAGAATAATAACAAGGCTTAGGCTAATTCCAGTGTGGTAATCACTAACTTCTCAATCACGGATAATTGAATTTTCAAGGGTGATGTTTGGGATGTTACAATGTTCTTACAAGAAAGTCGTGCAGGAGTGTTTCATTTGGACTTCTCTAGAAAAAATCAGCTGTCACCTATTTTTCTTGGTAATCTTGCAAGCCTTGGTGACTACCCTCAAACTTATTCCTGTCTAGTTAAAGCAGAGAATGAACATCTTTAAATTGAAGAGACTGGAAAACAAGATCCATAACAAACAATCTTCAACGTTGTGGCAGGATGTGACCAAAGTATCTGAAATTTGCATACTAAACTGTCAGCACTACTTATGTTTCCTTATAAGATGGGCGTGTCTCCTTGTTCTTAAAACAGCAGAGCTGGACCAGTGAGTGCTAGCTCTCTATGCAGACACTGTTTTTGGTTTGATAGCCATTTTTGACAATTGTTCTTATTCAAACATTGCCTTTTTTTGGCCTCTGTTCTGCTAAAGCCCTTTTGACCATGTCTTGAACATATAAAAGGAAGGGAAAATTTTAACTTTCTTAGAAGTATGTTTCTTTTCAGTCAAGACTGGCTGGTGGGAGGAAATGGTTTGTAAGGTTAAGGGTCCAAAGGAGCACATTCTCTACACGGAGGGTGCATTGAACGCGTGAAATTCAAGTACAAAAAAATCAAAAGGAAAAATTGCCTTTGGAGTGACAGACTCTCCTTTAAGAAGAAGAAAAAACAAATAATTTATGCTTTCAAAGTACTGTAAGGCTCATATTTTAGCCTACAGGGTTCCTCAAGATTGCTATAGCTGGGCCTCTTGCAGGGAGGAATTATTAATCCTTTGTCTGTGTTGTCATTAATATTGTTTATTGTGCAATAAGAAGAGGGCATAAACCTTTAATGTCAGCTTTTCACATGCAGGAATTTTTCCCTTAAAAATTCAGTGGTGTCTGCCAATTTGATATGGCACTTTAAGAAGATTAGAGAAGCAGATGGCTGATTCTTAGTGGCTAATTTTTTTTACATAAATCAAAGATTTGTTATTTGATGCAAACTGTGCAGACTAACAATGTTCCCATTTAATGGAGTCAGGCTGTTTGGCTAAAAGGGAAAGGGAGCAGTTAGTCAGAACAAGGAAAATATTAGATTGGGGAGTTTCCAGAAGTTGAACAAAAAACTAGGAATGACAGGAGTCAGATGGTGCACAAGAAGCTAGTAAAGAAGAATCTTGGATTCCCAACACAACACAAATTTGGGAAGAAGTCTCACGCAAGAATTGTGACAGGCCTACCCTTTAGGAGATCAGGCAGTGAGAAGTTTGGCCAAATCCCGAGAATGACCATCTGCATTCTGGAAAATGGGGGGCTATTAGTTCAACATTGATTTAAGGGAGGATTCAATGTGAATAGGGGTAAATCCCTACAGAACCTGTTTTTAGTGTTTAAGAGTATGTGTAATACATCAGGCTCAATGACTGAGATTTACTATTAATACGTACTCATTTAACTGTCTGATTCAATATTCCCACAGATACTTATTTTTCCCTCACCTGTTTCTTTTATCCTACTCTTTACTAAGTCTGAACACTTGAATCTCACTTCCTTGTGTTTCGTCAATCAGTGAGAGTAACTAACAACTTCATTGTTGAACTACTCATTTTAGTCATTTTTTTGTCCCCCCTCCCAATTTCTTGCATGGGAATGTTAGCCAGGCTATCAGTAGAAGATGAAGGGGAAGATTCCAGAAAATGCACAGTGAAAAGAAGTGATAGGCACTGATGAAGCATTGTCTGTCTCTCTTGGAGTCAAGATTGGTCTCATTGGTGACTCAAGAAAAGAATTTGAGTCAATTGTGCTTGGTGTAGGGCGACACTTGGTAAATATGCCTATTAATGGAATACAATAAATGTAGAAATGGTCCCTCAAAATAAATAAATAAATAAATTCCATTGTGTGTCAATGTGTAAATTGAAAAGAGATTCAGGGTAATTTTCAATATTATCTAAGGCAATAAAAAAGGTTTTAAATAATGCTGTGTTATTTGATAAAGGACCTGCTAGTCATGTAAGATTTTTATATTTAAATTAATGTTATAGTTAAACATCATTCAGATTTCCGCTCCATGTTCACACTAATAACGTTTTAGGTGCATTGTAGCCACAGATAGCTTGTTGCTACTATGTACTACAGACTATAAGCCGTCGTTGTAGAAAATTTTATTGAACAAATGTTTGGTAAGAAATAAAGGAGATATTTTCTACTTGTGAACTATTTATTCAATCACTACTTACTGTCTACTTCCTGATGTTAAATTTACAAAGATGAGTGTAGTCGTGCCCTGGTTTCTGAGGAGTTTCTACTGTAATTGGGAAGACTGATGAAGAGTAGCAATGCAATGAACCAATCACTGAGCTCAGGAAGACTTAGACGTACAAAAGGAGCATGGAAATAATACAACAAAATCGGTGAGCTATATCCAACTGGACAGGATTCCGATTTTGACACATTGGTGAGCTGTACTAGCTAGAGGAACATGTTTTCCTGGAATTTAGTTCATGCACTCATTTATTTCCTCTTCTTTTAACTTCCTTTTGGCTTAGTTTTCCAACAAGTCTCACCTTACTAACCATTGTGTGAGTTTCACAGGATTATAGATATGATACTAGAGTTACTTAATTTCATTTATTTTCTCTAAATAAATGAACAACTTTGTGTATCAGTTTCCTTCCATGTCAATGACATACTAAGAGATGTCCTCCCTATTGTTATAGCAGACTCATTTACTTATGATATTATTAAACATTTGCTATGTAATGACCATCACATTAAAAGCATATGCATGATACATCCTGGCCTTCTTCAGAAAAATCTAATGAGATCAACAAAGAGGCAAAAATATTACAAAAATCATAATAAAAACTTAGACAACGAGTCCTGTAGGGTAAAAGAGAAAAGAGACCTAACAATTTTAAGGAAGATAGTTCATGTCATTATCTCTCCATGGAATGATGCATTTAATTGATTGGCTGTCCTCAAACAATGATAAAACTTTTGCCTACTGTGTAAAGCCGTTCTTAATTGTAATCCATCAAATGGCAATCAATCCCTCACAAACAAATGAGGTGACTTTAGGGAAGCAGGGTAAGATTTGAGTCAATCGCATGTTAAAGATTTCTACCTTTATAGTTAATCATAACTTACTGGAACCACTTTATTTCTGAGTCAATGCTTATGTATGTTGCTAAAAATTATTACTCCCAGGAAACATTTTTTGAACATCTCCTCAGTGTTAGCATTGCGTTACTGGCTGGAAGAGACTCAGAAATGGGTGACATGCTGTTTGCCCTCCATGAACTTCTAAAGTACGTAAATATGGCTGTCAACATGATTTAAGAAATTAAAAAGATAAATCTACATATATTATTCCTGAAACTGATCTAATATTTGGTGGGAAAAGACGGTAAAATTTTGGTATGAAAATGGAGAAGCACAACTTTAAATAGAGAAAATATCAATGATAAGGACTCAACAAGAAAACACAGGATCAGTCTGGAGTTTCTTGGGTCAGGGTCCATGAGTCAGAAACTGAGCTGTCTGTTTTGAGCATAATAATTTACTGCCCTTTGACAAGAACATTATAATGGACCTATTGTCATGTCATCTTAAATATGTGGCATGGGGAGATCAAAGTATTTGAAACAGGTAACTTAGCTGAGATTTCAAAATGAATTCATGTTTAAACAAATTCATACTAAAAATAGCATCATAGGAAGTTGTCAGGCCTCTACAGTGAAGTATTTTTAAGAAAAATCTTGATGGCTCAGTTGGAGATTTGATAGGGACTCTCGAAAAAAAAATGGTTACATTGTTTACCATAGACAGATAATTAAGAGTCTTGAATGATGAGCTAAGAAAAAAAACCGATTTATCTAAATAATACAAGGCAGATGAATGCATAGAAGATTATCCAATAATTGTTGTTCTATAACAACAGGAAACCCACAGGCTTAAAGCACAAAGCAAAGGCTACTTAGGAAATTCAGGAGTCCTGTGTCACACAAGGGACACAGTGGGTCCCAACGAATGAAAATAAATGTATGATGACTATGCAAGCGGTCGTGCCAGGCAGCGACAAACAACTGATTAGGACCAAATTGGTCAGCCTGGGACGCACGCTCCGACTTGGCTCTTTGCTGAGGGTGTTGTTGCCAGGGCATATTATTGTATTTCCACAACATGGAAATTAACACATTTTATGAGGCTGATTTCTGTCTTCTCTCTGCCCCTGTTCCTTTGAGAACTGTGCCATTGTCACTCACCGAGATTGCATTTTTACCCTCTTGATCATCTGGTTAGGACACATTAAATTGAGACTCGTAAGAGAGAAATTAGAACCATTCAGGCTCTGTTCTTATTATAAAATTGAGTTTTAAAAAAGGAGCAAGAACCACTCACACACATACACACGTTTGTACACAGGTGCACATGTGTGCACAAAAACGCCCAGAGAACACACACACACCGGCAGGGATTCTGAAGCTGGAGTCAGTGCTTCCTGACACAGACCGGAAATGATAAATGAAGCACAGTTGAGAGGTCAATCGCCAAGTATCAGAAGATGTGTCTTGGTGACTCCAGGAGTGGCATGGTCATTAATTTCAATACCTGACAGCTAGAAAGTTAAAAGGAACCTACTCCTGTCATCACTTAGGCTCTTGATTGATTGATGAATGTCAACCTTTTCTCCTTGCCTGGCACCCCACCATCTTGTATCCATTTCTGACAAGGCTCTCACATTTTCCCAAGTGAAGAGCTCCCATCTATGGCAACAGCTTCTTATTAATTAAGCTAAGTGGAGTAGAGATCTATAAGGGTCATGCTTCCTTTCTAACAGGCTGTCACCCACAGCAAGTACCTTTCAGATGTGACTAATTATTGAATTGGTGGGGATGGCTTTAGACTTTCCAGGGTTGGTCCAGGCAGCATGACAGACATTTCTGATAACCTATGGAACGTGTATAACAATCTCACAGACCAGTCTGGATGTGTGTATGTATGTATGCATGTGTATGTGTATATATAGATATAGATATAGATATATAGTCCAAAGAGTACCTGAAAAACTATACTACAGAAGAACACTCATTTTTTCACATTTAATTTTGTTATGAGTTCTCAGAATATTTCAGACCATATATTAGGTGAAAAAACATACAAACAACATGATAAAAATAATCATGACTTAAGAAAGCAAATATAAAACAAGCAGGTCTACTGTTATTTAGTTAGTTATTTTTGTTTGGTTGGTTTTTGAGACAGGGTCTCGCTCTGTAGCCAGGCTGGTCCTGAGCTCACTGTGGAGCCCAGGCTGGCCTTGGACTCACAGCAATCCTCCTGTCTCAGCCTCCCCAGAGTGCTGGGAGCACAGGCGTGCGCCACCACACCCAGCTTGTGTGGTGCTGGGGAATCCAGAAGTTGGGTATTTAGCTCTTGACTTAGTGCTTGCTAAACAGGCACTTTAACTATGGAGCAATTCCTCCAGCCCCTAGTTCACTGTTATTTAAAATAAAAAGAGGATATGCTTATTGCTACTGGTGAACACTGTTTCAGGTCATTTAAATTAATTCTTTATTCCAAATGGACTTAAAAATAAAGCTCAATTTTAGAATATGATGGTTACATCTCCAGTGTCTCAGTTTCTCCAGTATTAATAAAATGGTCCATCCACTAATATCTTGTTTACATCGAATGCTGAAAAAACAATGAAAAACATTTGTGCCTAGAGCTTTCTGGAAATATGGTGTTTTCAAGAAATTAAGTTTACAATTCAATAAATATGCAATAAATGTTTCTAGAGCCCCAAATCCAGGAATATACCTTTCAAAATATTCTTTTGTAGTTCTTCAAATTCTCATAAGACCCTCCAAATGTTTGTTTCAGTTGTAAATATATATATATCAACAAAATAAACACAATAAAATCCACAAGTAACTAAAATAAACATTTGAAATTAATTTCCCTGCTTAAATATTAACCAGAAAGTTTTTTTCTATGTTATAACAAGAAAAAGAAAATATATATGAAATTAGGTCTGTAAAATATATACGTAAAGTGTTACAAGTGAGTGTCTCTAGCTAACTAATAAATTTCTCAGGTTCTGCTAGTGTGTCGAAAAAGTAAAAGTAAGCAACATTCATATTTAAATGAAGTCTACCCATATTATTTAAATATTTTATAGAAAAAGAAACTAAAAGATTTAGCTGATAAGTTCACCTCCTTCTGATGAAAGCCACTCCCTAGAAGGACATTTTGTGTCTTTATTACATGCCCTGAACTTTGACATATTCTAAATCATAGTCAAGATCAGGGACAAGGAAAGGAAAGAATCAATCATTTAGCATCAAAGAAAATCGCTTCTTTAAAAATGAGAGGGGGTCAGCCACTGGGGACATTAGTGTGCATATTTAGTTCATATATGCAGAGAACCGCCAGTGCCTCCACATTTATAAAAGAATGTGCACATATAACATAACAACATTTTTTCATGAATGAGCTCTCAGTCTTGTGGAGAAAGAAATAAAAAAGGAAAATTAATGCAAGGAACACAGACTTAAAGGAACAAGTGGAACACCTAGGTATGCCTTACCTGCGTGAGGACATCCTGAGAGCCTAGAAATATGTCCATGATGTCCATACCCAAGGGAAAACATGGGGACAGTAGCAGAATTAGAAAAGGTATTTTAAGAAGAAAAAAATGTGATAGCATATATGAATTCTAAGAAGAGGAAAGTGTTTCTCTCTTCTCACTCTTGGTTTGCTTTAGTCTTAGATGTGTCTATACAGACATAGTTTATTTTTAATTCATACCTTCAATTATTGTTGAATATCTTCTATGTGCCAGGTGCCAACATAAATGTGAAGGGGAAATACAGTGAGTGTCCCCGCGACGGGAGAATTTACAATCAGAAGGACTCCCAGTCCACCCATCACTCTGCACATGATACACTTCCTATTTTTTGTTTCCCTTAGGCTAAAGGAGTCTGCCATTTTGGGTTACTTGGTGTTGATGGGACCTAATAAAGCATATCTTCCACTAGTCCACAGAAGTAGTATTCCTCTCTGCTCTCTGTAACATCTTCATTTTATGCATGTGCGCGCACACACACACACACACACACACACACACACACAAGCACACAAGCATATTTAAAGAAAGGAAACAGCTCAGGCATGCAATCTAGTCATACCTAGGTTTAAAGTCATGTAAATCAATATAACATCCTTAATCTTTACCATAAACATTGAAGCTGGGAATATGAGAAAAAAATCATCCTGACTTAATCTGCATACAACTGGGACTGATAGGTGACTTCAGATGCTAAATTTCCAGTGGCACATAAAAAATGTTCTCCCCCCCCCCCATTTTCTTGACACATATACGTGCAAAATTTAAGGTTTGCAATGGAGTTGAGCATTTTGTGCACATACATATCTTGTCAAGGTTCTTAAGACAAATTGCTCAAAAGAAAAAAAAGTAAAATCTCACAACCACAATGGGACAAAGCTATTTTTAAACATCAATGATTTTCTGATATCCATGGAACTGATCAATTGGTAATTATTGAGCAATTGTGTGCGCACCCTTCTGCTTTCGTGCACATGTAAGTGAGCCTTAGTGTGTCTTTGAGAAGGTTTTGAGCATCAAGAGTCAAGATATAGCATATTTTTCTCACCCTCTTAACAGGCCAATGGGCCACTTAACCTTCTATCTATATGACAAAAAAAGAAACTAAAATTCATAAAGATCTAGCATGTCATAAAAAGTTCAAACCGGAATAAAGAAACTAACATATCTTTACAAATAGATACTGTGTTATATGATTCAAAACCAATATTAGTGCCAACAGTATTATTTTAATACACAAATGAGAAAAGAGGTCAGCCTTCAACAAATCATCAGTTTTTAAAAATCATTTCTTAAATCTTGCACTTATACATATCAATAAAATGGAAAAAAATCACTTCAGCACAAATATTTCTTCTCAGAAAAATGAGAACTGCTTATCTTTCATTGTTACATTTGCTTCTCTAAGAAATACTTTCTCTTGTTGCAAAAAGTATTCTTTATAAAGTAATATCAGTTAATCAATGCTAATTGATTGATAACATTAGAAATTCATTAGTTTTCAACAGCTAAGTACATAAGAGACCTAAACAATGATTACTTGTTTGGACAGCGATTTTCTAAAATCCTTTGAGTGAATGGCTGATGGCAGCATTTAATAGAACGACCATCTTCATCATAGGATCAATCTTACATTCTCTAAGAAGAGATGTCATGTTTTTTAGAAGTTACACAATTAGTTATCAACCATGTATGTCAAAAGATCAGGCATAGTTAATGAAATGTTTTATACATTGTAACATCGGTGAAATTGCTTATACATCACAAACATTTAATGAGTCTTTTATTGGATGAGATAGTGTTAGACAAAACCAATAGATATCAGCTTGAAACAAAAAACATAATTTTAGAAACAAAAAGAGAAAAATTTGAACCTAAAATTAAATCCACCTGAAAAGAAAATTCCGTATTAAAATCATGTTTGCATTATTTTAATGAAATTAGTAGTAGTAATATAATGTTTTCTGAAAATAATCTGTTACTTAAAAATGAGAGTGGTTAATTGAGCGAGAAATTTAAAAAAGACTTCACAGTCTTTTTTATCTATATAAAAATGTTAAATATTATTTGCCACTTTCTAACAGATCAAAAAAAGTGAAATAACATATTAGGTCCTCCTCAATACAATAAAAAAGCCGAGTGCTAAGTAATCTTTCTGAACCAGAACAAGTAACCAGAAATACATGAACTATGTAATTTTTAAAATCAGCATTTACCTTAAGTCTTAAACTTCTGTGATGACACAAAATTCAGTGGAGACTGAGAAAGTATCTGGAAATGGAAAATGAATCACACCGCTAATTTAAAAAAGCACAGGCTTCTATATAGAGCTGCAGACTCTGCCTCCAACAGCCCCCGTCCCTCTTTATTCCCCAGCTCACCCATCCACTGTTAATTTCATCCCTCCAACTTCACGGATGCGTTTGTCTCTTCTAGCTTTGTTGCCTTCTGTGACGGTTTAGCTCTATTGCGGCAACATGTTTGGCTTGGGACCTGCCTAGGGAATTGGGCAGGCATGCTTCTGACTGTGTCTGGGTGGGAGTTGATTTGTGATCTTTGGTACTATAGATAGTCCTCGGTCCCTTCATCTCTAGCCCTGTACCATGAGCTACCTATTTTTTTTTAACTGCCATCCCATTCTGCCCTGCTTTCGAGCTAGTTAAGCACAGGCAGAATCTTCTGGAACTGTGAGCCAAGGAAGAGCCTTCCTGCTTCAAACTGGGAGTGTCGGGTATCGTATCTCAGCAATAATAAACTAATCTTCCTTCCTTTTTTTTCTCTTTTTTTTCCCTTCCTTCCTTAAACTTTCATTATTATTGAATTTTACTCAGAGGGAATAGAACACAAAGGTATAGAAAATGAGGCATGTTGGATTGCCACATCTCCATGTTCTCAAAAGTGCCTTTCTCTTCCACAAGCAGCACTTTCCAAGAATTTATTCTGCATTTAGACCCAATTTCTTTTCTACATCTTGAAACTCTAGTGTGATTTCACTTCATTGTTAAATAGGCTATGGGCGATACCAACTGTGAGAATTATCCTGAGAATTATATTTTTCATTCATGAAAAGTACTTAGAGTCACACACGGTAAACGTTCATTCACTGTTACCTATTTATGTCCCTGTAGTTTGAATTATATTTAAGGCAAGACATACTCCCTCTTAAACCAAAATGACCCTACATATCTCTCTGATATTAACCTCTGAAGAATCCACGTTTAGAAAGTTTTAGCAATTTAATCAACAAGTCAGATAATTGCTCAATAAATGTTTCAGCTTCTTATCCTCTTTGGATATCTTAATTTATTGTCTATCTAGTGGTAGAACCTTTTGGATTTTAGGAACTAACACAAAAACAAACTCATTTGTGGCATATATTAGAAAACAGAATTTCTTCAAAGTCTGGGATACAGACTAAAAGGAAAGAAAACCACAGCATTGGAATTAAAATCGGAACTTGGCCACTTAATACCGGCATGACTTAAATTGTGTTGCCTGATGTCACAGAGACAGTCACATAGGCCAAAACTGAAGAGCAAGCGTTCAAGATTGCTGCTAACTTAGGGTGATAATCCAATGAAATGTCTGACTTAAAGCTTCCTGGCATTACTCACAACACACTCAGGGCTTGTTTCCAAAGAAGTTTGCTGTTAGTGCAGTCAGGCACATCTGGGTTCCAATTCAGGAGCTTTCCTTACTGAGGCGAGCACCCAGCTTTTCTCAGTGGCTACACTCTCACCTACAAAGGCAGCCTAAGTTTCTTGTGAACATGGAAAGAAATGTATGACATGAATATTACTCACATATTACTCTAAGTGTAGAAAGTGTTCAGTGCACGACAGCAATTGGTAAAGGTGCCCTTTCCTAGGTCCCTGATTTTGAATTGACTCTATGAATTGAAAGAAAAGAGGTACAGCTCTTACCCCTTTGAAGTGTGAGAAATAATCTCATTGGGAACCCAACAATGTTTCCTTGAAAATCAAACCACTTTTTGAAAAAGTCACCGGTGAAGGAAAGAAAAAAAAAATAAAGTGTCTGGTAGGAATATATAAAAAGGTAATCGTAGTGTTTGACATCACAAGGAAGGAAATTCTTCCTCAAGAAACTGTGTCCTTACAAACAGCTTCAACCTACTGTGATGCTCCTCTAAACTTTTTCTGCCTGTCCTTGCTGTTAGAGGCATGTTGAACGTAGGGAATATATGAATTGTGCACTGTTTTTTAGTCTTCCAGTAAGAGGCAACAGTGGTTTTTCACATCTCAAACTCTTCTTTAAAGAGGTCCACAGAAGACTGTCTCACTAAAACACGATGGTCTCTGTAAAAGCTGAGCTTCAGTGCTGGAAAAGATAGAATCAGGGAGAGAAACACACTGATAGAGCTCCCATTCTCCTCAACCCTAGAAAGACTAGGGATGCCAAGTTCGTCAAACAGTACCTTGTGCTATATACATTAAGGGTCTCCCAAATTTTCTTATAGTTGAATAACGGAACTCTGAACAAAGCAAAAATAAGAAAAAGTAAAAGAAAGAAGAAAGAAAAAAATCTTCACTCGCAATTTGATTATCAGGTCACTCAGAGAGAGGCAATTTAAGAAACGAGCAAATGCCGCTGAGGGAACTAAAATCATGTAACAAGCAACGCTAACATAGCACCTTTCCTCTTCAAAGCACTTTACAAACAAGAAGTAATTAGGCCAATTAAAATCTGAAAAAGTAGCCTATTTAGACATCATCTTCTCTCCACATACCGTGCATCTGCTGGAGAGGACTCTCTAGCCTTGTTTCCAATGTAAAAGATGCTCATAGGAAAAGAGATGCCCATAAATAACTCGCAAGACTTATTCAAGAGGAGCTGGGTCGAGAAACATTTTAAGTATTTAATAGAAAAGTATATTTCCCATACTCTGGTTTTTCTTTCTTCTCAGTCTTTCTTTTCGCAAACTGTATGTAGGTAAGTGCTTCTCATGAATGCCTGACAGTTACCAACAGACAGTGTCAGCAGATGACAAAGATATTCCAGGGAATGCATGGGCACAGGTCCTAAGTTGGCCCCTTTACAGTAGCCTCATTTCCAAAGAGGAATATCTGAATGACCAAACAAGACCATGTGTTGAATTATAACGTGTTCCGAATTAGAAGAAAGGAGATTGGAGTCTTGTCCAAGTTTAACCACTAATTCACTATGAGACTTGGGAACATGGTTTAATCTATTTATGGTTTTAGCCTCTTACATATGAAATGAACTGTTTGGAAGAGATCTATATCTTCCTAAGGATAATCTGGGTCCTGGTGTCTCTGATGGGAATAGGTTAAAGAAATCTGAGAGAGTCTATTAGTTCAGGAAAGCTGCAATATTTAAATTCATTTTAGATGCTGAATTTTTATGAGATGTTGTAAATAGGTCCATTGTTAATAGAATTTAAAAAATTGCTAAGATGGATAATCTTTAAATTCTCTGACAGCTTGCTAGTTTGTGATTTTTTTGAATGTTTCCAAACGTCATAATTTATAGGATATGTTTCAATAAAACCTTTGGTGACGCTTAGTTAAACTTCTAGTATTTGAGGAGGAAGAAGTAAAGACAGTGTGCTTGAGCACACACTTTCTAACAGATCAAAAAAAAGTGAAATAACATATTAGGTCCCTGTGTGCTCTATAGTCAGGGGTAACGAGGAATCTTTCTCTTTGATTTGTCTGGCCTCTGGCATGGAGAACACGAGCAGAGGTCCCCTGCCAGATCGGCTCTCTCTGTTCCAGTTCCTTCGCATGATTCCAATGATTATGATCTTTTGAGTTGAGTTTTAGGGATGGAGATAGGAGTCTTTGTGATAACTATCCCTCTCCCCAGTTTAGTATATTCTAGAAGGTTATATAGAGAACTGTTGTCTCAATTCTCTGACTTCTGAGTATGTGTGCTTTATATTTCAATGCTTTGGAAGAGAATAAAAAATGGAAAGATTAAAGCAAATATTTCCAACCTCCCCTAGTAACCCTGGAAATCTTTTTACTTAGCTGCTATGCTGCCTCCGCTCCTAAAATAATCATTTTATTGGTATGCACTTGTGATACACGCTAATTATACCCAACTTAAGTAAGTGGCACACATGCATAGCGTGTCTTTATTACTTCTACCTTCTTCCCTCCTTCTCACCCTCTTGCTCTTTCAGAGCTCTCGCTGACCGTGAACTCCAACAAACTCACCTCTTGAACAATCTTTCACTTATCACTGCAAATGACCTTCATAATCTTAATTGTGCAATGAAAGAAACCAAGGCCCACCAGGTATGTTCACAAAGACCCATAGCTTGGAAGGCAAAGTCAAAAACGGGACAGCAGGCACTCCCACCTCCAGTCCTAGGATTCGCCCAACACTGAACTACCTCTCTTGGGAAAACGTGAACATTTCCAAGTTGAAAGAAGAGTCAAGACATGTTGCCTGTACTTGGTGCCACAGGATCAACACTAGCCTTTTTCGCAGTGGAGGCACACTGTGCCAAGGAAAAGACTCCAGGTCTGAAGTCATGGCACAAGACTTTGACACTACCATATCCTAGGACTCCACTGAAATCACACTCAGAGCCTTGATATGGCTAAATGGGTTTCTTATTTCAAAGAATGCAAATATTAATAGGTACCTAACTACTGCATGGTAGCGGTATACAATTTTTAATGTTCTTTGCGGAAACACACCCGGATTCCTTTAAAATGCTCTATATATTCCTGATGTTATTTAAGATGTTTTAGTTGCCGATGTTTTCCATCTCTTGCTGTACAGCAACAGAGTAATGAGCCAAACTGAGAGATTTCCACACAAATAAAGGATTCCTGATTCCAGATGGAAGGCATTTTGGCATTTCCTTTGAGAATACCAGTAGGGAATTAAAATAGAAGTAGATGCTCCTTACCAAGTAAAAGTCTAGCAGCTCATTCATCAGCCTATCCCCACTCTAATTAAAATAGCATAATTATCAAGGAAACGCCATCAATACTATTGACTTTTTTGCAACAATGTGACAGTCACAGAGAATACATAGTGACAACTTTCAATGCTCGTTTATAGGATATAAAATAACTGAGTTAAGGCTCCAGACTTTTAGGCAAAGTTTCAGGACTGGCTAGAAGAAGGTGACCAAGGTATTAGTCATGAAGCCTTGAGACCCAATTCGTGCCATGCATTTAAATCAGGTGATGTGAGCCCAAGTTAATTACTACAGTATACAAATCATATTTTTATTCTAGAAACCTACACCACGATCAACGAAGTGCTTGAAGTCTGTGTAGCAATTGGGCTCCACACATCATACTTCACATAGTGACTTTTGAAGGAAAATGTTCTTAAAAACATTATATAACGTTTGGCATAACACAAAGCTTACTTTCTCAGTTTCGACTGGTAGTCATACAAATCTATAAATCAACAAATTGGTACAAGCCCCTAGGACTAGAACTGGAAGTTAATAAACAACTCTAAGAGGATCCAGATTCTATCAAATATAATACACTGTTTGGTTTTAATCAAATTCAGCTCATTTAATCCCTAATTATGTAGCTTGACTGACAAGTACCAACTATACTAGATAAGTCAGTCCTGGGTATAAAATTCTTATCTGCCTAACAAAAATGTTCTGAGCATCTGTTCTACTGTATTAAAAATATTATATTAACTATAAGTATTCTCCAACCCCTGCCTTTTCAGTTGCCTTGGTTATTCTAGCAAATATTTTCTTTCTCAACAAATACTGGACCACAAGCTTTTCTACCCTACTACAAAATCACGTGCCTAACTCACAAATGCTTTTATACTTAATCATGGCTTTGCTTCCGTCACAACCTAAAGATAAAAATCTAAAGTCTTCTCCTTAAGAAATCTGTTTTTCCAAAATTACTAGATTCAAACAGACATATCTGAAATTCGATCTGTGCACCATCCTCGATACACACATTTTAAGCTCTTCAGAAATGGACGAAAGTATGCAATGTTTCCAAGTCTAAGACTGAGCAAACAAAAAAAAAATCAGAAAATACACACCCAGGTTATTGACTTCTGTACTTGACCAGTAATATTAAGGAAAAAGGCGTCATCTATAAAATTGCCCAGGATAAAATGGCTTGGAGGTAAACAATAGGGTATATGATCAGACAAATAGCTAAAGAAAAATCTGATAGCTAAAGGAGGGGCCCCCAAATTAACAACACGAAGTATCATATGTATACGATGAGACGAAGATAAAACAAGGGTTTTGAATAAAACAAACATTTCTTTTGGGATTTGAGGATGATAGAACCTGCTTACCTCTACATTGAGTCTAACTAAATTATTTCCTTGGACTCAATATTACATGCTGAATAGAAACAATAAATTCCATTTTATGAGGCCATTGAGAAAATTGAATTATATAACATAAATTAAGGTCATAACATAGAGTCTAAAATTAAATTACTGAAATAGTTTAGTTGTAAAAGTAGGAATCAATTTTAAACATTACCTTCATAAATGAAAGTAGAATAAACCTGATATTCATTCATTCATTTCACTGATGTTTAGTAAAAATTTAATATATATTTAAACACTGAATATATGCAGTGCTATATTATTCTTGGTTCAGTAGATGTAAAAATGACCCAGTCCTGGTACTGAGGTGGAACTGAAAAGTTGCATTGAGGAAATGAGCGAAGCGTAGATTGAACAACACTTTGTCCCATTCCTATGTTATCGTACCCACAAACTCTCGGCCCTTGCGTTCCATTCTTCTACTTGGCTATATTTTTACCAGGCAGATTGTGCCTCCAAATGCTCCCCTTTTTAAGAGGATTTACAAATAGATATCTCAATGAACAAGCTGTTGCAAATAACTGCTATGTCGGGAATCTGTAATGTCCCCCAATAGCCTCATGTGTTTGGATGCTGCTGAGAGGTGGAGCCTGATCAGAGAGGGCACATCGCTAAGGCAGGACCCGGAAGAGGAAGTCTGCCCCTGCCTGCCCTCTCCCTTGGCTGCTCATCCGCCATGAGGCAAGCCGCTTTCCTCCAGCCACACTGCTGAGTGTGCTTCCATCGTGGCCAGCCTCCCATGAATGGACTGTGTGAGACATTCGGACACTAAGCTAAAATAAAACTTTCCTGCCTTAAGCTGCGGATGTTGAGTATTGTGTCCCAGCAACAAATAAGTAACTAAGACAAAAACTGAAACCCATGACACAGTTGATTGGACCAAATAGAAGAGATATGACAGCCACGATAGCTGTAAAGAATAAGATTATTTTTTCTTAAGAAAACTGACTGTAGGGGCGGAAGGAATGGCACAGTGGTTAAAGTGCTTGCCTACCAATAACAAGGCCCTTGACTGGATCCCTCATTACTGCATAAGTTGGGAGTGGTGGTGCAGGGCTGTAATTCTAGCACTTGGGAGGCTGAGACAGGAAGGACTACCATGAGTCCAAGGCTAGCTTGTGAGTTCAGAATCAGCCTGGGCTACAGAGCAAGATCCTGTCTCAAAAATAAATGAATAAATAAAAAGAAAGAAAGCTGATTGTAATTTCGAAATGATATATATGTGCACAAAATACCCAAGCTCAATGAAATTATTGGATATTGCATATATATATATATATATATATATATATATATATATATATATACACTAATAAAATGTGGAATAATTTTTAAATAACAATTTCTGTTGGAAGAGCTCCTTTAGAACTTGGACTAACAAATACAGAGATATTGGTTCAATTGGCAGAGTGAACTGGAAAAATAGGATGCACCAGAAAGAACTGAGAGCGAGGGACTGCGTCTTTACTGAATTTGTGAGATGCCAAAGGAATGGCTAAGCAGAAACTTTCAGCAAAGATCAGAAAATTCATGAGAGTGACAGACTCTGAGATGATATCCGACACCAAGATTCTGAACTCCTGATGCTGACACTCCAAATGACCTCTCCTTGAGCGCTCACTTGATTCCAATTGCTCTTGCAATACTTTATATGTATGAACTCCTATAATCATCACATAAGTCTCTATAAGCTAGCCACTGTTATCTCTTCTCACATAACACATAAGGAAACTGAGGCAGAAAAGGGCAAAGAAACGTATGATGGCTGCTGTACACAGGAGTCTAGCCTAAGTTTTCTGAGATTCAAGCTCTGTTCGTCTATTCTTATTGGCCATACATGAGGTCACTCTACCTCTTTTCCATCCCATTAAAAGCCATTTTCCTTTAAATAACCTAAATGAGCCTTTCCTTCACTCACACACACACACAAAAAAATTCCAAGTTACAGTGGGGTCTCTATACTTGATAAGTCCTCAACTTCAAATGTGAGAGGCCAGCAGTAACTTTGACCTCCAGGGCCATAGGAGAAGTGATCTTTTTTCTTCTCACAGGAAGTCCTTCTTTGTGTAGAGAGCAGTCCTGGATTTCTGAAGAGCTGCCTTTTGTATCTCCAAATGGGGCATTTGGGGGTAATAGAACTCTGAAATAATAATGAAGCAACTCTCTTAGAACCCCGAAGTAGGCCACAGTATCTCTGTTTTGAATGATGTCTAAAACATTTCTCTGAAGAAATTTGGAGGTGCAACACAGACTTTCTCTCTGCGCCAAGCTACAAACAGAGGCCAATCAGGCCTCAAAAGTCACTTAAAGGAAACCTTACAATTAGGAAAAGCGACACCATGGTGAACCATCCTCGTGGGACTGTAAGCCATACGTCAGTGTAGCAGGTTCTTCCAATTCAAAAGAAAACCTTTCACAGAGGAATGATGATGTCATTTTCACCTTTCCACAAACAGTGCACTTTATGTAAAGGCCTGGATATGGAAAGTGAGTCCAAAAATGGTTTTCCACAAATGAATGGATGAAGAAAATGAAGAAATAAACTTACATCCTAATAACCTATGTTTCTTCCCCAAGCAAGAGTCAAGAACATTTTTTGAATTGATTGGTGCCTTTTTTAAAAGCTCACCTCAATTCTATGCTATTATTGCAATTATTCAGGGACATAAGCAATATTAAAATTCAGGCTCCAGCAAGATTTCTTGGAATTTACTTATTGGCCCTACTAGGTACAAGGCAGTTGCTCATTATTTCTGTTTCATGGTTTCTTAGATAAAGAGACACTGAAATGAATTAATAATTATTCCTCTCCTATGGAGTCATTGTGAAGATTAAACAAGAAAACCATGTGCCCATATGTCTTAGTTACTTTTTCATTGCTGTGACGCAGTACCTGAAACCCACAAATTTAGGAAAGCAAAGGTTTATTTTAGCTCACAGTTTCAGAAGGTCACAATCCATTCAGGGGTGGCCGGCAGCAACCGCAGTACATGGCAGAGACAGAGGTGGAGGCAGCTTGTCATGACATCACAGACAGGAAGCCAAGTTGGGAGTAGTTGAGACCAGTCCCAGTCCTAGTCCTCACATAGGCTGGATGCAGCTAGTGATCAGCCCCTTCTGAATCCAGGTGTGGAAGGTGTGGCCACTACACATCATTAATCCTAAGTCACACTCCTTTAATCCTAACTTAACTGTAACCCACCCCTCCAGACTAGACCCCAATCCACCAACAGCACATGGTTCCATAGATAATCCATAACATTAAAATACATGAGACTTTTGGGGGACATTCCAGAATCAAACCACAATACCATAATAGAGCCTAGTATATCACAAGTTCTCAGTAAACATTAGCCTTTCGGTTACAAACTTTCTGTAGACAATAAAGCTAAGCGATATCCTGACTTATGTTCACGTTATCATGAATGCAAATATGTGGGATATATGGAAAGATACCATAATGCAATAGTTGTGGATGAGGTTACAAACACAACAAAAATAACTTAGAGTTCAAACCCTACTACAATTCAGGCAAATTGACCCCTTTATCTGTAAAATGGAGATAATAGTCCCTGCGCCTTGGCATTGTAATTATGAAATGAGTTCCTATAAGTAAAATTTACATAAGAGTAAGGTGATTCAAATTAAAAGCAGTACAAGTACTCTTGGTACCCTGGGCTACAATGACGTTCATTTAACCCAGTGATATTCACACATGGAATCTCACCCCAGAGTTTGCGTCATCTGTGTTTGGTGACATCTGCACAGCTTTTCATAACTTGCCCCTTTGATATAAACTGCTCTACCTCTACCAGCCACAGGACCTGTTGGTGCCTTTGCTACCAATCCTGAGTTCATATTTAGCGGGAGTGCATCAGGGGAAAACAAATGACGTGAGAAGACGGATGAAGTATGGTTACTTGCTTGGGGGTATTTAGTCCTTGTCTTCCGACAACATTTTTTTTCTTTAAACCTGCCCAGAGTAATTATGCCTCTTAACAATTGCTATGGCTCACTAGCAAATGCTAGGTGACTCTTGCAAACAGTTTTATCAAATTGACATTCTAACAAATGTCCCTTGCTAAATGTCAAGTGAGATTTCTAGAGGGGAAGGGAAAATGTCTCTTTTCTTCTTCCACATCCCATGTTTATGTAGATCAAAAAGACACTGCATGGCTGCCATTGTCTCGGTCAATCAGACATCTGCAATAATCCACCAAGAATCCTTAATCAGCCAAGGCTCCGTTCTGAACGCCAGGGAGAATTAATTATGAATGTGGAGTCAGCATCATTGTCGGTCCAGGGAGCTGAACTGACGTGCGGTGAGGCTGTCCTCCTGCAGTTTTAATTAAGCAGAAAGAAGTTCAAGGGGCAGGAAGGAAGCTGAGGGAGACTGACAAGGGCCCTCTCTGCTCATTGCTTTGCCTGTTGCATATCACTCACGAAGCAAATGTTCCAAATCATATGACTTCATAGGGATGCTTTAGGAAAGATTATGAAATCAACAGCTATTAAATACAGTGGATCAGTGAAAGGAAGAAAACAGATTTCATGAGAATGTTGAATAGCCTCTTCCCATGATGGGGTGATTACAGAACTAACTAAGAGCTTGAGGGGAAAGATCCTGGTTCGCTTCTGCCCTATTCCTTTTTAAGGCCTCTTCCATACTGACAGAACTCTCGTTTTCATCCTGCTTCTGATGTCCATTGTCTTCTGAGGAGGCTGCTGTCTTCCTAGCCCCATCAGGAGATTGGGATTGCCTTCTACTACTGATGTTGAATCCATCTTTCTGTCAGTACTGATTGAGTTAGGGAAGGCCTGGGACATAGTTGTTATTTCTAAGAAGTCTAGAGGGATCTGCCAGGGCCATGTCTAATAAAGGCTGTTTCATTATCCAAATGAGATGCAGATGAGAAAATAATAGTCTCCTCAGGTAATACTTGGAGCTATTGAAACCATCTTGAGGTCATGAGAGTGCACACTGTATGTCTCAAGTCAAAACGATAAGATGGCTAGAAAAAAAAGATGGAGATATCTAAATCTTTGATAATACTATTGAGTCAACGAACCTCCAAATCCTAGAGCCCCTAGGCAGCTATTATATAGCATAGTAGATACAACAATTTCTCATTTTTAAAACAATTTCCATCAGTTTTCTATTAATCACAGCTAAGACAACTTAATCGGTATTCTTCTCAATGTGGAAATAATTCCATAGTATTGTTCTAATTTACATTTACAACAGCTTTCCAGGTAGGTATTTTATGAATGAAAATATAAAAATTCAAATCAAATAAATGCTTCGTCAGCAGTGACCCATTTTACTGGTGGTATAGCCAGAATAAATATCTGTGGGTGGGTGATTTTAAAACAATTCTTTACAGTGTATTACACTGAGAGATTCCTCACTGGAAATACATCCTTTTCTGTTTAACTTGATTTAGCAACTCTTAGATGCCAGATAGTATACAAATGAGAGTAGAGCACATATTATAAAAACACTGACACTCACTGGCATCTTGGAATGGAAAGTGAGTCCATTACTAGTTACAATATCAGGTAATAATACTACATGTTGGTGACAGACACTTGGAGCCTCAGGTAGCAATGACAGACATGGGCTTAAAACAACGAACACAATGCATTTGACAGAAATTTGAAGAGATGGTGGAAGATGAGAAATGTAAGTAGTAGGAAATTAATTTGAAGATTCATAATTAATTAGTTATCACTGATGTAAGGAACACAGGCATGGGAGTTAAGTCAGAGAAGAGTAAGAGTCCAGGAAATAGTAGCTTTTGTATATCCCACTAGAGAAAGTACTTGTACTGTAGGCTATAGATCACTGTCTTTCAAGCCATTATTTACCCTTAAGATTTCCTTCAAAAATAATCATTTCTATGAGTTTTAAATAGGAAAGAGTTTTCCTGGCAAACCTATTAATCACATTTTAAAGCTACTCTTTGTGGATAACAGGAGGTGACATGATAGTTTTAAACAATAAAAATAATGGTGTTTGTAGAAGATTATTCCAGACACACTATTTAGGACAGATGGCTAGAGAAATAAATGAAGACAGGAAGTCCAGTCAATAAAATAGAAATAAACACCAGATAGCAAGATGACATCCAGAACTTCCACAATGCTCCGTGAGGAGATAGCACCTCCACAATGAAGCACCGTACCCAAATCTGGGACTCAACTTCAATAACCCCTCCCCCAAAACTTTATGACGGTACTATTTCACAATGGGAGACTAGAAGGGGACTGTTACTTCCATAAGAGATGCCAGTGTCAGTTTCAGAATGTGTCTCATTAGCTTGTGCGAACAGAAATTTTTATTCAATTAACCACAGTAATTGGCTTGGGAATGGTTGGATGATGCCAGCCGAGTTCTATAAAAAGATTTTTGACGAAATTGTGTGTGTGTGTGTGTGTGTGTGTGTGTGTGTGTGTGTGTGTGTGTGGTAGGTGGGGGCAGTGGCTTTTCTTACTTCAATGAGAAGTGCTAGGACAAAGGACCTCTTCTCTGTAGGACTCAAATATGGAGCCCTGTACTCCCATAACTCCTAGAGGAGGTACACAGACAATGAAAGAGTAACCTGGAAGGGGAAAGAAGAGGCATTAATATGATTAGGTGACCTCAGGTGGACTTTTGGAAATAGTGTTAAGCCACTGTGTCATACCTCACACAAAATTCTTACCACCTCCAGGTTTTTGCATTTATTTGAGTCACTGTTTCCATCACTATTTGAGGTTAAAACTTCTTTTCTTTGTAACTAAAAGTTCTGCAAACAATAAAGGGCTATAAGAAATTTTCTTTAAAAATAGTTATCAAAGAAGGTAAAAATCTCTGATATCAAGTGAATAAATCTGAAGTTAATGGTGAAGCTGGTGATGTCAGAATGACACCCATTCGATGACTTGCATAATCGAGTACCAAGGTTGGAGTATATAGAACAACTAAATGCAGGGAGGACTGTAAAGACAACCCTGACTTAGGTTTGAAATGCATTTAATTTGAACACTTATAACGCGGCACATCAGCAAAATGACAAATAGATTTTAATCAACCCGCTACACTAAGGATGGATGAAAATCCACCATGAGCTCTCTTACAAACCTGATGCCTTCCTACATGGGGAATGTGCATTCCTGGTGATACTTTTGACTACATATGAAGATAATAGTTAAATATAATAAATATTCTGTAATCCATAAGTGATATTGAGATTAAAAATTACATAATTTAAGCAATAAATAATAGTAAGACTTAATTTTGTGCTACAATAATAAATTGTGGAGAAACATAAAAACACACGTAACTTTTTAAAAAAGATTAAAGTCTAGCCCACAAGGCATTTCTCATTTCTCCATGGCTGCTCCAGGTTTTGACTCTTGACTGTTGATTATTATGAGTTAACTACTCAACACCGTTCCCCTAAGGGCTTACTTGGAAAACCTTGAGATATATACTGGACAGGAGTCATGAGAATTAATTTTATTAAGGAGCTTAGTGCCTCAGATCAATCATCTATCAGGACATATAGCTGTATGTATTTCCTAGAAAGACAGACTCGGGTACCTAAAACCAAGAGAGCAGAGATACCCAAAAAGGTGCAAAGTCTGGGAAAGGGAAAGATCAAATTTGTCAGAATCCCAGTCCTCACCTGGTGGCATATAAATACATGGATGAATCAGTGTTTAGGCTTTGCTTATTTCAATGGGTATCTAGTTGATTAAAGAAGTGATTTGACATTTACTCTATTGAGAACATTTGGGTGCAAAAGACTTTCAGTTGGCAAGTCTTCCAAATATTTGTGATATCAAAAGTCTTAGTGAAAGGCCCAGAAAGCATATTAAATATCAAACTGCCCTTGGTAAACAATATTTTGATGAAATGGTTATAAATGAATCAGAAGAATTAAATTACCCTTGAAATAATGACAATCCTTAGTGTTTTCTTTTACAAAGTGTTTAACAAATTACTAATTATTTAATTTAGAGCCTAGCATTGTGATGAGGGAATTACTACTTCAATTTTATAAATGAAGCAACAGCACCATCAGGAAGAGTGATAAGCTTATGTCAAGAAGGCCAATCTTGAAAAATATAAAGGAATTTGGTTTCAAGCAGCTGTTCCCGGGAGTAGAGTTCAATGGGAGTAGTGTGAGACTCTTTCAGGTTGAGGGCGTGATTTCCTTCCATTCTTCAACTTCTCAGACTTTCAGAGAGCACAGACACATTTTCACATGCACACACTCACACACACACACACGCGTGTGAGCACGCAGACACATAAAGATACCCCTGAATGGAGACTGGTACCACTCCATGACTTTAGAAGGCTCAGCTGCTGGGACAGGTGAGCTGTGTGTGTGCAGAGGGAAGCTGTGAGCAAAGCTCTGAGTCCTGTCCCCAGGTGTCTATCAGATTCTGATACCTCTGTTGAAATGCTGCAGTTGGTCAGGGAAGTGGTGGGCCTTCAATCCCCACTCCCCTGCTGCTGTGGCTCCCCATTTCAAAGCTGTCCTCCAACCATCTACCTCATAGCAAGTGCCCCCCAGTTCACCTCTTTGAGAGAATGGTCTTCAACTACACTTGTCTGGTGTCAAAAATGTTGGCGATCACTGCCTTAAACAATACCTTAATAGATGTGTGGATTCAGAATTTAGAAATGGGGGATATCATAATCTGTGTGTTCAACACAAGGGACAGGCATGAAGTTTTTCTTCAAAATGGTTATGGCACTGTTGCACTGAAGACTCTGCCATGCAGAATACAAACAGAACACATTATAGTGACTTCTTCCCAGGTATCTGCCACTAAATTACATCAACCTTCTTTTCCTTAGTGTCTGACCTAAACTGTAGCTGTTGGTGCCTCAAGTCCTCTGACGACTTCTTAGGCTGCTTCCGTGAGTGGGCATCGTGAACCCAGCTGAGACCCGCAGCTGTTAACTCCTTGCCTATTTCTGGAACTAGAACTATGCACACCTGGAATTCCTTCTGCCGGCTCCAATCCTGAGCTGAAACACCACCATGCAAATGTTCCCAGAGCAGTCTTACATTTTAGCACTGCAGCAGTTAACTGACAGCAAGTCATAACCTGTGTCTAGGTTCCTTATGGCTGCTTTGCTGACCACATTTGGAAAGGCATTATAACTAGGGACGAGTCACCGTCCTTGGGGAACAAACAAGCACACTGCTGACTTTCCTAGCCTTGTCCTATTTCATACTTTATACTATCTGTTGTCTATATGTTTCAGTCATGTGTTACTATGTAACAAACTGTATTGAGATTCAATGATTTAAAACAACAACGATTTCCCAAGGTTGTCTCGGTCAGTGTCAGTTCTTAGTCCACTTGATTCTGCAGTTGTCCTACGGACTGAGTCAGCTGGGTGTTCTCCTGGGGTTGGAACTTCTATGATGGCTTCTCACCTTCCTCATCTCTCCACATGGAATTTGAATGACTAATTGTCTGTCTACTGGTGACACCAGTGGAGAAGCAGGAACTGCAAGTGTTCTTTAGGACTAGGCTTGAGAGCTGGGGTAACATCCTCTCACAGTCTATTTTCTAACATACACAAGACCCTGATTCAAAGTCCAGCATCACAAGGGGAAAAAAAACTAGACTAAAAGGACCCTAAATATCATTTTTTTCTATAATTGTATCTAAACAAATAACACAAGTACTTTGATATTTCATGAAGAAGAGAAATATGTGTTATGCGTTGAGTGGATGAGTGGCATCAAGAACAGGAGATAAAAAAGAAAAACTTGATTGTAGCTATTTTTGGAGATTATTTAGTACATAATATATTACCTGCATAACCTGCAATCAGCACGTGAATCTGGGAGTCTTAGTTTTGGTTTGGGTGAGAGAAGGCATCTTCATGTGGAAGTCCATTCATTCACTCTCTAGATTTTATATTTTACTTTTCATTTGTTGGCTTATTTTTTGTATCTACTCTTTGCCTGACACATTGTTAGGAGATGGGACGTAACGACGAATAGGAGATGGGACTTCTTTTTCTCCTCTATGGAAATTAGCTTTCCCCAATAGCTAGACAATAAGTCAATAAATAAATAACAACAAAAATCTGACAGGTGATATATGCTTTGCGGAGAATTAGCATTTTGTAGTACAACATGATCAGTTGTCTAATGCTAATTAGGAGGCTGAGTTAGGTTTTCTGAACAGGAAATGTTTCGCAAAAGGGCTGAGTGACAGGAAGGGCAACAGCTCGTGTGAAGGCTCAAGGCAATGACAAGCTGAGCATGTTTTAGGAACAGCATGAAGCGTGACGCTGTTAGAAGACAGGAACAAAGAAGGAACCTGGAGGGGAAGAAAAATGGAAGGGCAGGCGAGCCTGGTGAGGGAGGGGTCACTACGCTGTTCTCGACGCTCCGGTTTCAATTCCAAGTCTTACAGAGGGAGCAGAGAACTTTTGAAGCATTTTTCTAATTTGTAATTTTGAAGCCAACTCTGAGAAGTAGTTAATGATTTGGACGTGGGAGGTGAGAAAAAAAAAAGAGTAGTTAAGGTGAGCACTAGACTTGTCTCTGTACGACTACATTGATTAGGGAGCTGTGGACTGCATTTGGATAAACTGGGGTAAGAACACACACAGGGGCAAAGGAAAAACTCTCCTTGTCATGTGAATTCCGGATGTTTCCTCTTATACCTTAGATTTCAGTGTAGTTGAGGAAGCAGAGGCAATTAAGTAGTCCCCAAGACGCATAGGCATCATCTGATAGCTTAGCAACCTTTTCCATGAGGTTGGGGAGATTTTGACCAAAGTGCAAAACAAAGGAAAAAAAAAATCAAGTGTGCCACTGGAAAACTTTCCGTTTTGATATAGAGAGTTAAGACTAGGTTTGATAAACAAGATTGTTACTGTTGCAACTTATATTTAAGTACAGAAACCTCATGAAACCTTTTTCTCTTTGTGGGAACAATGGCTGGGCATGTGAACGTGAGCCTTATGACCTGTTGTCTCGGTCCAAGCTTGAGGCATCACCTTTTCTTTAAGAGAGAAATAAATAAGAAGTACTTGGCCAGAGTTGAGAATCACTGACAGCCAACTACAAAACTCACACTGTGCAGAATGGCAAAGCGATTGTCGTGGTAGAACAAGAAGACTCCCACTCTGTTGCTGTCTATTATATGAAATGTAACAAGCTTCAGAAATAAACCTCTGAGAAGTGGGAGAGGAAGAGAGAATGTTATAATGGCAAAGTTGAGCAGGTGATGGTGTTTGGGTATCCGACAGTCAGAGAGGACCAATTACACCAATGAGACCAACCACAACAATGTAGGCACCAAATATTGCACGAACATAGAGATAAACTCTCTGGGTTCAAATCTGATTCCTAAAGGTCCTAATTTATTAGTCACTCTTAATGTGCCTCAGTTCTCAATCCCAATAAACTGGGGCTGGTGTACATCAGTTATTGAACGCAAAATTAAATAACAGCACATGGTATATAAAATCCAACCACCACATGCTATTGTTTTAGAGTTATCTTAGTTCATAGTTCACAGGAAAGTTGGGAATTGTTACTTATTAAGCTATTTTACACCTCACAGAATTAGAAATATCAATTTCTCTTTTTATTTTCCTTCATATTAAGACAAAATATAATAAACTTTACTATTTAAAATGTTGTTCGTTTTCAGACAAGTAAAAAGTTAATTCAAACTCCTGTATCCCAGCTCCTAAAAGCTATTGTGCTTGTGCCTAGAAATGACCATAGTTCAGAAATTTAAAGGAAATTACAGCAATAGACCTAGCTAACACCCAAACACAAGGAATCACCAGTCTAAAAAATTTCTGGATAAACAAGAGATGTTTTCCCTTACCCCATGTGAATCTGCAACCTTTTGAACTACCCGAAAAGAGAGCTCCAATTTGATTTTTTATGCCTTCTTGCAGAATCACGCATGTTCTTGGTTCACAGCTAGGATAAATATTTTCTAAGAAGCGATGTCACCTTAATTTTAAAAGACAATATTTTCAAACACTTCAAGCACACCTGTATTTGTATTTAAATCATTACTTATTCAGGAAAGTAGGTCACATGGGCAATTATTGACAGCTTTTTAAACACTCTTTTCCCACATTACTACAATATGTGGACTTCACATAGGAACATTCTGCTATAAATTCATAAACAATATCTCTTATATTGTGATGCATATTTGGGACATTTTTTCTCCATTTATCAGTGAAAGTATTGTATGGTAAATTTGTATTTCTCAATAAGATTAAAAACAAAAAGCAAATTCTATCATAATATTTAAAATATTATTTATCTGTATTCTAAATATATTTCTAAATACATTTATATATATTCTAAATACATTTAATCTAAATATATTCTAATAATACATATATTCTAAATACATATGAACATAACGAATTCCTATCATACAGCATTTTTTCTATTTCTGCTCTATAAACAGACTTCTCATCTGTTTGCTATACAAAATCATCTATTGAGATCTACTACGTGAGAACCTATTTAAATATGAAAACAATCAAGATCCAAGACAGAATCTCAAATTTACTCACAATCTCCACTGTGCCATGGGAAAAGTGGTAATAATGTCACAATCTTGAATATTTCATGACATAAAGTTAATCTTGAAAGAAATAGAGATTGAAAAGAAGAGAGATGGAGGAAGGGAAGAAGGAGACACTTTCTGAGCTTAGTGGATCATAGGCAAATCTACCATGTGGTGGGCGGCTGTGTCCAAACAGCTCAGGATACTTCCTCCCTTGTTTGTGGCGATTCATTTTGCAAACTAAACTATCTAACTATTCTTATCCAAGTTTTTGGACATAATTCTTTAAGACTTGTTTTTTGTCTTAGAGAACTTCCATCTACTTTCAAAGAACAAAATTGTGTGTGTGTGTGTGTGTGTGTGTGTGTGTGTGCGCGCGCGCGCGCACATGCACGCAGTCCCACTTGAAATGTGGTTTCCTGTGCAAAACTTCTCTAGATGTGATGGGCCTACATCTTTATATGAACTCACACAAGCATACACAGAAAATCAAGCAGCCCGTTGCGTAGAGGTGCTGCCTTATGTTTCTTTCTGAGCACTATTTCAGTGAGGGGAGGTCTTTGGCATTTGGGTTTCATTTGAGAAGCCTCTTCGCTCTCCTGGAGGGCCCCACCGTGGGGTTTAGGCCAACATGTGATTGCAGAGACATCTAGTGGTCAGGTCCAGGAGTGTGTCACCTAAAAACAAATGCAAAGTGGACTGGTGGTCCACAGAGGGGCCATTGATTGTGTCACCAAGGGTGGCCATCAGTGAGAAAAGTTAGATATGACTGCTTATATTTCAGGTTTTGGATCCTGAAAAACATTGAGATGAATGCAAAGAAACTAGTTAATATTGACATTAAGGCAAAAACAAAATAAAACATAAATTAAGAAAATTAAGATTTATGAACAAGATTTCAGTGTCCCTGCTTTATCTGAAAGAGAACAAGTTGCCTTACAAACTTTATCATGGCAGACATTATGCAGAAGATATTTAATAAAGCTTCTATTTGCACCTCAAAATCATCATTTCTAAGAAAGAGATAACAAAATTGCTTGAGTTAGTAGTCATTAACACTTTAGTATGAATCAATTGACAGATGTCTAAGAGTGAAAAACAGTAAAAGTTGACAAATCTAAAATGAAGGGATTAAAGCTATTCTTCCAGTGGGTCGAAATAATGCATGTTTACAGTGCCCGATAGCTGAGAGGCGGAAGCAGGAAGTTCGGTTGAGTTCAAGATCACACAGCTAACTTGGAAAATATACAATCTCTTTAATAATAATAATAATAATAATAATAATAAATGCCTTTCTGAATAAGAGAAAGCATCCTATAGTCATCAGGCTTTAATAACATCAGAACTAATCTGGCTTTAATTAATAAAAGAAATAAGTACATATTAAAGTGTCAAAAATGTGTTTTAGAGTTGTCCTATAATTCCAAAATGCAGAGTTGTAGTGGAAAAATAAATAAAAAACTAACAGGAGAGGTAGATTGACGATACTCAGTTACCCTTCCTCCACTCACCCCGTACAAGCACGCACACGCCTACACACACAGGATCGCAAGCATGGATCTCCCCACACAATCCTCTCCAATGCTATCCTCAAGGACAAAAATTCTGGAGAATGTTCAAAATTAAATATTTTTGCTTCATAAAATTGAAATCTAACCATTGCTTCCAAGGTAAAAAAGAAGGAAATATAATTAAGCCCTAAACATCCTCCAAAACACCTTCCAACCTGCAGGAAGTTATTCACCGTTACTTGATTTTCAAACAAGAAACAACAAAGGCACATCAATTATTTTATATGATAAAATATTGCATGGAGAAGGAACTGTGGGGATTTGAAGGGAAGGAAGAATTTTGTAGAAGGATTCGCTGTCTTTGTTCCTCATAATGCCACATTAGAACTTCCTCGTGTCGCTGGATAATGGTCCAACTACTCAGAGGAGGAAAATAAGGTAAGTTTTCAGAGGACACTTGAATATAAATTCCAACATTTCTGAAATAATTTAATCATTTTTATACTTTGATTCTATGGAACAGACCTAAGTCACATGGTACCAGATTCACTGAATGAGGCTGATACATACTATTTTCACAAGCCTTCTCTCCTGTCGGCAGGCAGGCAGCAGCAACATTCACTGCATTTCTTACTAGACTTTATAAAGACATTCAGGAAAGAGGACTTCCGGAATTGCTTCAGGAAGTGATGAGAACTAAGAGATAAGTGTTCAGTGTTTGAGGGAAAATAAAGATAATGCGTCTAATTATGCTTAGAATTTTAGGACCTTTCCATTTACCTTTATATTATAATAATTCATTTAGTCTTTCCAGCTGTTTGTAAACAACCAGGAGAAAACTGGAATTTCTGGAAAGACTAAATGAATTATTATAACAAAAAGATAAATAGAAAGGTCCTAAAATTCTAGGCATAATTAGACGCATTGTCTTTAATCTCCCTCAAAATACTCCTTCCTCCTGACACTGAACCTTTGTTTTTTGGCAAGTCTTACTGTAATACAATTTAAAATTGTAATGTTTGGCATAAATTTTGGTACTTGTACTTTTCTTGTAAGTGTAGATCCAGGTCCAGGCTCATCGGGAAGAATTAAATAATGGTCTACAGACTCGGAACAATGGCCACCATCATCCGGGTTTTTCCTACAAATGAGCATCTTCAGGCCTTTCCTCAAATCTCCAAGTTATTTTTAAGCACAATAAAGCTCGGAATTTCATGTTGTTTCGTTGCTTTTGCATTTGACACCTGAAGAATCTCCTTCTCTGGTTCTGAGTGGGGATCAGAGGAGAAGGCCAGGAAATTGGTTTAATAGACTGTATATAGTTTCCTAGCACAATCTCTGACTTCAGCTGTGATGAGACACGGTGAAAAGGTTTAGTTATGTCAGTTTGCTTCCCTAAGCTTCAATCTTTTACCTGCAAAATCGACTTACAGTGGTAAAGTTTAAGCCCCAAATAATACAATGCACAAAGGACTTCACACATTAAGGTCTACAGACAGAAGAATCCACTGCTATCCCGATGTGTCTAAAGATAGTCCTGCCATCTCAGTCCTAGTAGATTCCACTCTGTGGAGACTCGGGAGGACAGCATCCTTCTGCTTGAGGAAGTGAGAACTCCTGCTTGGGGAGTACACAGGGAGCTTCTTGTATCTGTATTAAGGGGAGGATATAGGGCAGCCTGGAGCCTGCAGATCGGCTCAGCTGCAGCTCTGTGAGCAGCTGGTAATGCAGCATTCATATTATGCTGGTTCAGCTAAGAATACTCTTTCTATTCCTGCCTCGCTTTTGTTTTGTTTTGTTTACAGGCTGAGGTGTTAGAGAAAGGATTGGTATCTGAATGCATTTCACAATGATCCTGCATTTTATAAAGGAGTGAAGCTTCTAGCCAGCCTCAGCCCGGGAGAGATGGGCCCTATCTCAAGGACAGGGGGTGAAATTCAAAGTCCACAGGATTCCAGCCCCTGGATTTCCATTTAGACCTGTATATTGGGGGTGGGGGTGGCTTCTATCACAATGATTAAATTGTTATCATTATGTAATGCATAGGTTATGGGGCTAAAGGAAAAGCTGTTATTCTTAGATGATTATATTGCATAGTATTTGTTGTACATGCATGGAAACTTTCATATCAGAACAATATTAGAATGTCGTCCTACTAATATTTTAGGAGATAAGGCTACTGTTGCTACAGGAAACATCAGTGTATATTAAAAAGAATGGAGAGGTATAAATCTAAGAATACAATCTTCTTAGTCTGGAACAAAAATTATTAGACCCCATTTTTGTATATTCTATTATTATTAAAGACAAGTACTCAATCTATATCACTATGACCAGATGTTAGTTTCTCAATGCGAATTTACTAATTTAATAATGGTTGACATTTAGGTAGGCTTTAAAAAATAGAACAATCAGCACGGTGTTTCACGTATAATATTTAAAACAAGCAAAGGAAATGGGTTGAGGAAGTGAAGGAAGGTTCCAAAGCTAATATTTTATCCTCCCATCATCACATGAATTCACCTTGGTATTTGTCAATAAATATATTGTCACTTATAGTAAAATTATTATGTAGGTCATTGTTTCCCAAGTGAGCTTCATGGGCCATTATTAATTTGCTAAATGTTCACAGATGTTTCATAGGAATAGTGTTCCACAGTCAAATAAGTTTGGAAAACAATGAATTAAGTCAAATTAAGCATGATTGCTTTACGAAAGACTTTTTGAATTTTTTTTTCCCAACATTTACCCTAGGAACTAGCATGAACCATTTCCCATAGATACAAGACAGAGGAAGTTTCCTCTCCGAATGCACAGTGATATTCTGCTTTTTAAAGACACATTTCATGATAACTCTGTATGTAGTTACACCCCTTTGAAAGATACTCCAGTACCCCCCTCACACAAGCACACACCCACCCCACACAAACACAAACACACACATGATGCCTAGAATTTTAAGACCTTTCCATGTATCTTTTTATTGTAATAATTCATTTAGTCTTTCCAGCTTTCCAGCTGTTTATAAGCAACCAGGAGAAAACTGGAATTTCTGGCAAGCCTAAATAAGACAGAAAAAGGAAACTAATGTAGAATAGGCCAGAAAATCAAGGCTTAATTTGAGTTTCTGAGAATCTTTGCCAGGCACTGGTGTCTGCCCCTGAGGGAGAGTTCCAGGGCTCAAGCAACCATACAACATCGCTGCCCACTTCCTGATGCTGTTCGACTGCCCCCAGGCAGCACATGGGCTCTTATCATTTGTGATTCTTATGCAATGAATCTCATATGATATTGGCAAACTTGTGTATGATGAGGCTGCTTAAATAAGCACATGTTCAGTGTATCAAAGCCTCATCATGGCAATAATATGTGTGAACTTGGTTAGGAAAAAAAAAAAGCAGGAGTCACCAGCTCCACTGCCTAATGCTGAGTACAAATTTTCTCTATGGCCATAATCATCTTAGAGAGCTCATTTTACAGCGCTCACGCCAACTTCTGACATCAAGCCAGTTGAATTCGGATTGTAAAATTCCACTTCTGTAAATTGTCTTTCCTTGTAGATCATAGCAGAACTTCAAATAATCTATTCCAATGTTCTTCACAATCTGAATGAAAAACTCTACTTTTTCTTCAAGACTCCTTAGAACTTTTAACATTCGTAAATGAAGCTTCAAAGTCCAACTTTTGAGAATGGGAAAATTTCAGTCACCAATACTTGTCCTATCATGGGTTTCAATTTGAAGAATTCAATAAATCTGATTAATCCCCAAATCTGAGAGTCGAGAAGATCCAAAGAACCATACCATCTACAAATCCTTTCAGTTAGTCTTTGCATTCCCACATCAAATATTCAATCCTTTTTAATCTTTGCAAGAAAATATACTCTTATTACATGCAGCATAAGAGTAAATACAATCCATAACTGAATTTCTAGAAATGTGTATCGCTACAGATTAGATTTGATGGGGCCAAACAAGAAGCTCCTATTCTCACCCTACTTCAGCACCCTGAATCAATTCATCTCTGTAAACATCATAAAAATGTTTAAAGATCAACCACGTCTGGAAAGATATGGCTCAGACCTATTTGTTGCATAATCCCGTGTTCTGAAATCTTACTGCTATTTACCTTGTCCAATGTTATCTCCATTTTTTGCTGACTTTTTTCACCACTTACATATCAACACACACACACACACAGGCACAGACCAAGATTCATCCTCTGAAGCGGAGACCGAACTGGGATTCAGGGACAAAACATCACAGGTACACTTCATGCTTCGCACAGTCTTCAAGCCCTTGACCAGCTTCTCGTCAAACCCCTTCCTTCACTGACTATTCTAACCATCAGTCCTTGGAAGCCTTTAGATTTCCCTGCTCCAGTGTCTGCGAACTCGCTCAGATTGTCCTCGTTCGTTACATTTTTAATGAAACGATCCTCTGAAATTCTCTGAGCTATGGAATACATTGGGTGTGGGTATTAAGATCATTAGAATATAAGACAGTGTTCTCTAACCTTTTTGGCACTTGAGTTGTTTTTTTTTTCCCCTGAGGCCACGCCCTTCCGAGGCCAAGGACAAGTACTGGGCCACAGCCCAGAGTTGAGAACCCTAAATAGAGTGCTTAGACAAGCTCACAATCTTACAACACAGAAGAAAAGAACTAGAAGAAGAAACAGAGACCAAAGGTTTCACTACATAACGTGTGGTAGGTGCTATATTTAAGGTTTAGTATACGTTATTCTGAAGCCACACAACTAGTGGCGGGGGGAGATAACATCACGTTGAACTTCTGATCAACAGCCAGCAACAAAAAGAAATAGATAAAAGACATCAGAGTAAGCTACTATTTAAATTAAACTGATGAGCTGGGCTTGGAAGGTTTTATATTAGCCTAACAATATGCTATCCATGTGACCACAGGTGTCTGAAACTCGACCCGTTCCTCACCAATCCCAGGTCTTGCATTTATTAGTTGTATTAGCTTTTGGCAAGTTTTCCAGGCTCTGTAGGTCTCGGTTTTCTCATCTGTTAACTAGGCTAAATAATGATATTACCACATATGTTTATATCAAGAATTTCAAAGACACAGGCATCCCTGACACTGGCACACAACAAATATGAACACAATAAAAATAAAAGAAATATGTAACTAAGTAAATACTGCTTTTAAATTATAAATTCTATTTGTAAAATTTGCAGCTATGAAAGTTCCTTGATAATCTTTACTTAATTATTTGAAATGTATGCAATTCTTTGATTTCGAAAAAGGTGAGGTTTTAAAACTGCAAGAAAGTAGGCAGATATTTTATATTTCTGTTTGTCTATAAATGATGTATCTGGAAAGAATTTGGGAAGACAGGGCAGTGTCTCCTAAGAACCTATAAAAATAGAACAATTTCTAGAAACAACTTCGTAGATAAAAGTATTGTACATAAAAAGATTCCAAGGACCGATGGGCTTGCTCAAGAAGGCGGGACAACCCACAAGGCAGGGGGAGCTTTTTAACCAAATGAAGGGGCACAATCTGCATACAATAATGTTTGAAATTTCATGCAAAACTTGACGATCATAATTTGCTTAGGATCCCAAAATAGTGAGCTTCTATTTAGTACTTCTCTTGAAAAAAACTGCAACCCATATAAATATATATAATACATTCACGCACCACACGAATATTACTGCATCTGTTGATAATGTAACAACTTCACTTATCACCAAGAAAACTGTGTGTGTGTGTGTGTGTGTGTGTGTGTGTGTGTGTACTGTACGAGGTAGCATTTCTTAGCTTTACTTGAAATTGTGTCTTCTATTTTTATCACTGGCTTGCCTACTAATCTTTTTACTCTAATTTGCCCCTTCACTAATTGGGCAAATGTGATAATTCGTAATGGGTCTCCAACTCATTAGTGTAATTTAGTCAGGTCTACTGTATTTCACCAGACACACAAACCAAGCTGCCGCACGCATCCGTTCTGGAACTCTATTTCATAAGCATCCATAATATTTCTGCTTTAAAATTGAAAAGCGCTTGCCTTTAATCAGGTATTTATTAGACCAGGCCACATAAATCTATGCTATGTCATCCATAAACAATTTTAGGAGAGAACATAACAAAAATTAACATTTGCATAATGCTTTAAAGTTTGCATTTTTTTCTCACCTGTCCAAGCACAAAATAAAACCACATATCACCTTATACTACATGGAGCTGAAATGCCTTAGAAGTGAGCATTCCTTAAAATTTCCAAGCACAAGTATTTGATTTATCCAGACACAAACTATATGATAAAAAGCACTGACTTAGCCTCTCTAATCTTAAATATTTTCATCTTGGAAATTTCCATTAATATCTATTTTCCAGGGTTTTTTTTCAGGGAGAAAAACTATATCTTTGCAGTGAAGTTCTGGTGCATTGTAAATTCAAATGCATTACAGTTGTGATCCTGATTATAACTTGTTAAATGTAGGCACTATTCTCCTTTCCAAAAAGAGTTTATAGAGTGCACAAAATGCTAAAATTCATTGTAAACCTTAAATTTTGCACTTATACATATCAATAAAATGGAGGGGGAAGTTTCTATATAATTACAGCATTGAGGCATTTTTCAAATATACATCTAGGGTGTTCAGATCGGGAAGACTTGAAGTTCATTATGGGAAGACATTCTCTGCCCTTTACTTTCAGCAAGAAGCTAAATGGTCAACATTGCAAGCCTGGGCCTGATAGAAACAATGACTCTTACCAGAAGTTCTCGGCTGCTTAAAACCATGAGTGTGCACAGCTAAAAACAGACCACATGAAGCATGTCTAAACATGTTCAAAGACATCACCAAAGAAAGAAAGAAAGAAAGAAAGAAAGAAAGAAAGAAAGAAAGAAGCTACAGGGAAAAAAAAAGGCATAAAAATGGTACCAGGTCAGTAAGTGAGAGGTCAGCCCCAGAAATTAACACAAGTTCATCTGCACCAGCTGTGTCTTAGCTACTTCTTTGTTGCTGTGACTCAATACCCGACACCCACAAATTTAGGAAAGGTTTATTTTAGCTCACAGTTTCAGATGGTCACAATCCATTCAGGGGCGGCCGGCAGCAATCAAAGTACAGGACAGAGGCAGAGGTGGAGGCAGCTTCTCAGGACATCACAAACAGGAAGGTGAGCCGAGACCAGTTGAGACTAGTCCCAGTCCTCCAGGAAGACAGGTGCAGCTTATGTATCCTTTCAGGTCTCCGCCCAGTAACCAGCCCCTCCCGCATCCAGGTGCGGCCACTACACACCGTTAATCCTAACTCACACGCTTTTAGTCTTAACTGTAATCCACCCCTGCAGACCAGACCCCAATCCACCAACATCACGTGGTTCCATAGACAATCCATAACATAAAGATACATGAGACTTTTGGGGGACACTCCAGATCCTAACCACAACAAGCTGTTTCCTGATGCTGAATTTTTTGAATCTCTGTGACTTCCATAGGTACAGGATTAGGGGGAGTTGATGGAAAAATGAGTCTCATATTCTGGCTGCACAGATCAGTAAGAACTATGGAAGGTACTAGGAATGGGCAAAAAAAAAAAAAAAAAGTGGACGAGGGCAAGTACTTCTGGAATCATCTCTGAGCCTAGAGAATAAAGGAAAGCATCCACCAGAGCAGTGTCAAAGTGTTATTCAAATAGAAGCTTCACAAATGACACTGTGCTAGCCCCACAGAGAGGGAGAGAGAGGGAGAGAGAGAGAGAGAGAGAGAGAGAGAGAGAGAGAGAGAGGACCATATAGACTCAGTCCAAAAGAGTGAATTCTTCTTAGTAAGAAAAAAAGCAAGCCACTGCCTTACTTTCTTGCTTGTTCAAGTTGATGGCATGCTTGGAATTACAGCTGATTTTCTTCAAAAAAGCATTTTTCCCCCTGCTTTTCCTGGATTTTCACTTGGGTTCAGACCTCAGATCAAGAAAAAAATCATCACTCTGTGTATTCACCTCCCAGATTTTTAAATCAATTGTGGAATTGTCATCCGTTGAGCTGGAGAGAAAGAGAAACTGGCCTCTACTCAGAGCAGAATTGCGTCTCCCATGTCACGTCTCTAAAAACTCTAAAGAAAAGGGCTAAATACTAGAAGGACAGAGAATAGCCTTTCTACCTGTTCTTGCAGGCTGTTCGAAGCACCCTTGCATTCTGAGCTCTCTGTTCAGAGGCACATCGCCCTCTCCAATGACCTTTTAGATTTGCTAGGACCAACTTGTGCTTAGCAGCCCATCAGTTCGAGGCCCTGATGCCCCTTACAGAAACCAGCAAAGGGACATCTTCAGATCGCGAAGACAGCAATGAACTGAGGACAAAAGGTGGAGGTGTCATTTCTGTGTCTTTGTTTACAAACCCTGTCTTTCATAATAATTGGCAAAAGAAAAAAGAAGAGTGACAAGACTGTTTTAGGTTAAAAATCCAAACCTACAGAAGGACAGAACACAACTCTTACCTAAAAGTATTCAGCAAAATTGAAAAGGCTGCAGAAAAAAATAGAGAACATTAGGTGAACTTTAAGTGATAAGCAGGCTTGGGTCCAACGCGAGAGGAACTAGGGCACCTGGCCTTAGTAGTCAAATGCAAGTAGGCACATACTCTGCGTGGCTCAGAATGACTCACCACTTCGGGCAAATCACAGCCTTCTCTTCTTGATCCTAAGAATAATGATGTCTCGTTATGCAACCGTATAATTCTCTTCACATCATCGCAGTATCATGGTGTTACAAACACAGTAGTTTGAATGTTCAGTGTGTGTGTGTGTGTGTGTGTGTGTGTGTGTTTGTGTGTGCGCACGCGCGCATGTGTGTGTTTAATCAAGGTACTAAATATGGCTGTAGTCTATATCTTCGTTTTGACCCACCAACTACATTTTGGTGCATTCCTTTTTCAATTTACAAGGCTATACGTGAAGTGAGGAATGTATTTGTTTCTTCCTCAGGAGCCTTGCTGATTTGAACTATAGAGTACCTCAGCCCAAAAACTCCTCAATGAAAATTCCTTCTTGAGTTTTACATATGAGTTCCCCTATTGTTCAGTTCTGAAAAGCCCTGTTTGGTCTTAACAATTTGTACTATGCCAGTATAATGACAACAGTAAGATATTAATATACTGAAAAGGGAAGTCACAGTTTATATGTTTTGTTCCATGCTATAACTGATGTATTAGCGGACCTACTGTGTTCTGTTCAATAAACAAATATCGAATGTGTAGATAGTACTGAATAGGTGATGATCAAAGCATAAGCAGATACCATGATCCACCCATTTCATTGAAAATTCTTACTAATGCAAAAGTAATCTTGACCTACATTCATGACTTCCCTCTAAGATTTTGGAGTAGAAATAGCATGTACTTGTTCATTTTTAAATATAAGATGCAACAGAAGTAAGTCTTGGAAGAAAGGCAGGTGAGAGAAATCAAGATTCCATTTAACAAAAGTTTGGGAAGATAATGCAGCCAGGCCTAAAGAGATGGAAAAGAAAAACACTAGCCAGATCTAGTAGCTCAGGGCTAGAAAGCCAGCACTCTGGGGGGGGGTGGGGGGGGGGGCTGAAGCAGTAAGATTGCAAGTTTAAATCTCAATACCTCAAGGCAAATGCCCTGAGTGCAATCCCCAGTATGACAAAATTAATAAAAACATAAATAAATAAATACTAAAAATATCAAAATTAAACTTGAAGTATTAATGACTCTCCCAGGAAAGTCAAATAGAGTGGTGTGAAGGGTTAAGAAAAAGAACAAGTATAAAGAACAAAAACAGATCTAGCCATGAAACAGTCAGCAGCCAGGAAGACACTCAAAAAATTTAAGACTATTTTTGTGTTTGGTTTAACCACAGGCACTAGAATCGAAACAGGTTGATTGATAAGATGTGTAATGCTTATTAATAGCCCAATTTCCTTGATAGATGACACATTCTGACCAAAAGTTACATGTAAAAATGACTTCAGATTTGAAAAAGAGAGAGCTGAGGGTTTTTTCTTACGTGTGTGTGTGTGTGTGTGTGTGTGTGTGTGTGTGTGTGTGTGTGAATGGTGTGTGTTCAGAATATTCAGTAACATTATCCAAAATAAATATCTTTAAGATGCAAAACATAACACATCTATGAACCGTGTAACAGGTGATTGTCCTTTTTTAGGTTTCAGGAAAGAGTTTGTTTTTATTGGAATGCCTATTCAATACGTTTACCTTTGGCAAGTACTTTGTCCCTTATTCAAACATGTGTTTCACTATATATGAAAATCCTTTTTTTTCAATTTGAATAGTTCTGTCTAGTCACAGGTTGTAATTTCAAATATACCATTAAAACAAGTAGACCCTTCACCATTGAACTTGCCTCTGTGACTGGTTACCTATAGCATAAGTATACACAAAGATTGAAAATTCTGCTATTTTTAAGTAGTTTACTACTAATTATTTGAAATACTAAGTTATCTCTCTGATACACACACACTCACACATTCACAAAGGAACAACTAAAATACCTATAGAACAGAAAATATCTTTAAGTATCTACATAATCTACATAAAAAGGTATATTTTAAAGGAAGATAGAAAGGTCACCGTTAAAATGTTCTTTTCCCTTGACAGTATGAAGTCACAGGAAGATTAATATCTTTTCTCTTTAAGAGGAAAGTTTTGCAATAAAACAGATTTCCCTCCTTCTAGTTCAGCAATGCATTGCAGGCCCAAGCTCACATTGAAGGACTTGGCTTTAGGAAGACTCCCTCAGCGCATAACATTCTGGCTTGGTTCTTCCTGATCTTTATTCTCTTGCACCCACAGCACCGAATCCCTCTTGTAGCATCAACATGCTCCCCACAGACACCAATCCTGCTAGATGCTAATTGTTCTCTCTTTCACATTTTTTTAATGAATAGATACACAGAAATATTCACTGTATTCACTTTCTTTTCATCCATTTGATGGAGTTTTTTTTTTTTTTTCTTTTTAAGACCCATACAAGAACATTTAGGCAAACTGAGACTGCAAGTTACTCTCATAATTACTTCCACCACTGAATATGAGTAAACAAATATAATTGTCATTAAAATGAGGTGACTTTTATTAAGCATCAACCATAGTTTAATCTTTGTTCTAGATATTTTAAAGTGTTTTTACAACAATTTTGTGAGGTAAGATAAAGAAACATTTGTGTAAAATTAGCCTGCCTGAAGTGTTGTAACTAAAGTAATTACACATAGACAAAGATGCTACATTGAAAGTCACTCAACAAAGCTTTCCTTCTACATGTTCACGTCTGTATTTTGTTCTGCACCTTTTGAAAGCAGTACAATACTACATTGGCATCAACTATTCCAATAAGATTTAGTAACTGTCAAAGTTAAATAGAGATCTACCTCAAGCTATGGATTCTGTCCAAGACCGAAAAAACAAAGCAGAACAAAAAAGAAAATCTGTTGCAATGAAAATATGCTGTATCAGAACATATTTGTCCAGAGGCTACTCTCAGACACTAAAACCACATCTTTTCCCTGATAGAAGGGGTCCTCTTATTTGACAATTTGAGCTGACCATAGAGAAGGTTTTCTGAGGACTGTGAATATAGGGATCTATGTGTAGAAATTTTGGAATCATCCCCTAAAAACAAAGGAAACCATGATGAGACCAAGAGATCTGAGCCTTGGAGAAAGCCAGAATTTTTATCAAAGAAATCAATCCTATTTTCCTTACCTGTAATATGCAATTAATAATGTCACCTGACCATTTTTAAAGAAGTATGAATAAATAACCTAGCCTGATATGTAAGAAACATTTGTAGACTAAGACATTTCCCTTCACTCTGTATTATAAATATAATTTACAGTATATTATGTAGAAAAATTCCATTGTTCAATGTAGAGCTCTAACCACACATTCTAATGCACATGGCTATGGTAAAGACTATGAACTTACTTTTGCTATCATGACTAAATGACACTCATCTTCTTGCTATTGAGAATTGGATTTCATGTTCTGGGTTTTAAAAAGCAGAGAGCCTGGAACTGGTCTTTCTTCTCAGCAAGTCATAAAGTAGAGTTTGGCCATTTATTATATGGACAGGAAGAACTCACTATCCAAAGGACAAACTCCTGCTCCCTTCATGCACAGGGAAAGGCTGACTCTGCAGAACACAAATACCTGGGTCAAGTGGTACCAGCCGTGCAGACTTAGCAAAGCAGAATTGGCCTCATCCTTGACAGCTCAGCTCAGCTCCATGAATAGGAACAAGGCTTTTTACATCTTTTACAATCTGTTTTTGAGAAAAATAAAGGTCATACACAATGACACGGGCCCATATAGGTCAGATTCTCACAGAAGCATCTTAATTCTGTTTAACTATCAAGCCACAGTTCCAAGGGGCAGCCTGAAAGATGGCAGGCAGCACAACCGTTCCAAATACAGAAGTTGCAGCAGAGGGACACAAGCAGAGAGAGTCAATGCATTTCCATCAGCAATGTTCACAGTGTCTGTACCTGTATTTAATAAGTAGGCAACCTTTCGTTGTCTGTGAATAAAATGAGACGTTAGGCAAGGAGCGATGCTAGCACCACTCGTTGACATTCGAGTTGTGCTTCTGTGGCCACAAGTGGATGGGTGTCCATGATGCTCCTTACTTATATTCAGTATCATCCTGTAAGTTGTGAGTATAAGAACACTGATAACTTGGAAGGGTGCTTATATTGCTCGGGTAAACCATGGTACCAAGAATAAGTTAATTTATAGAAATGGAACTTTCTAGAGTTTCATATAGCTCTCAGATTATGTTTGGGTTTTTTGGTTTCCTGCGTGGACTTATAAAGCACTGAATTAAGGTGGTCTTAAACAAGATTGAGAGGAGTGAATTAATATGTCAACTACCTATACAAATCCAATTCGACATTAAATGTGTCATAAGCAATCTTTTACTCCTTTGTGAGAGAAGTCCTTATGACTGGCCCCATTTCACATGTTAGATACATGAAACTGAAAGAAACTGTCTGATCCCATCTCTGTCCAATTCCAAGGCAATAGTCGCTACCACATCTCCCTGCTGTCATGATCCTCAAATTTAGCTGTTTAGTCCTGGCCTATTTGTCTCTTAAATGCAACTCAGAGATGATCAGTATAATGGGTACTCTTATTAGAAATATGCTATGTCATTTGTAGGCTTAATTTGCATCTTAGTCAATAGTTTTATTGAGACTTGTGAAACTTGCAAAATCAGTAATAGTTCATATATCCTCACAGAAAGGCTTTTTAAATATTGTGTCCTTGTGGATACGCACTGCTAACAGATTCAGATCATTGTACATTTTCTATCGCTCATAAGTTAAAATTATACAAGCTATAGATGGTCTTGTAGTTAATTATGCATATATGCTCTTGTGTATAGTTGAGCACACACACACAAATACACACACACCTTCCCACCCCCCCCCACACACATATACACACAAATAATACCAAAAAGTAGCACAGAAATTAACAGGTAGAGTCGACATGGTTGAGGAAACAGATAAAATATAACAACCCAACTCCTGAACAAGGATCATGAAGAAAAGATCAGTTCTGCCCAATCAATTTAATTTGAAATCCTATCAGATAAATCAGCTGATATTAACGAAATAACACTTTACATTTCTACAGAAATACTATAATTGTACATCATGCTATTCTCCAATATTTGTTCATAATCCTCATGAGAGCACTGTGAGTTAAGAATGCTTATTGCTGGATTGTATTGGAAGAAGTGAGGCTTTTGTGACTTTAAGTCACTTGCTAACCATTAAGCGATGCTGTCAGTGCTTGGCTGGCATCCACTGATGCGCTGTCCTATGTTTTCCTTTTCCTAATTATAACCCCAGCCCCCACCATTCTCCCATTTTATCTGTAACTGCTAAGTGATCCCAAAGGCAATGCAGATAATTGAATGAGTTGATTCAGTATATTCCGAAGCCCGTTCCTATTCACACATCAATTAATCATCTTTTCTTTATCAACTCATTAGGGACCCCGAAACGATTTAAATGATTTAAAAAAAAAAAACTAGAAAGGCCATACAAAGCATCTTTCCTCAAAGAAGGGATCTTTTTCGTCCAAGTGGTCTGCCTGTCCTGCAGTAGGTTGATGTTCACAGCCTGTTTCTCCCAACACCAGTCTCAGCATCAACTCATCTCAATGTGCAGTTACCAAACAGCTCCAGGCTGTTGTAATGACTCAGCAATCAGAACATCAGGTTCATTGCACTGGGTCCTCACACACCTCCAGGACTGGAGCTCCCAGCTCCACTTTCGGCTCTTGAACTTACTAAGAGTTTTTTCCTGGCTTCCTCTGAATGTTTTGGGTAGCTGACTTAGCTGACTTTCCATCTGTCAGCTCTGTTTGTTACAGGAAGAAAGAGCTATTCGTGTGTTGAAAGCCCTGGTCTTGAACACACACACACACACACACACACACACACACACACACACACACACACACTAGAGAATGTTGGACCTCCATTGGCCGGCTTGAGTAGAGAACCAGAGAAACGTCTGCCAACTGGCAGGAACTGATACAAAAGATATTGTCATTTTTTTATTCTCTTCAGTAAGCTCAAAGCAACTGCCAATCCACTCTTTTATAAATATGACTATGCATGTATTTCTTCTGGAGAATTTCAGCCTCTTCCTGGACAACTTTGACACATCACCCCTACCGAAATGAAAGTTCCCTTCTCCCCCGCTGCCTTTCTTTTCTGAAAACCAATGCTGTTAAATCTCAAAACACGCTCAATCAGAAAACACAGGCTCAAACAGACACAAGAAAGTCAGCTATGGATCTGAAGCCAGGTCTGATCAAAAGCTGTTTACTATTGCTGGGACCTCAGCTCAAAGGAAAGACGCAAAGTTTGCTTCAAACACACCATCAGGACCTCTCGGGAGCAGAGGGGTGCTTTGCAGGCTGCATAAGCTGTAACAGAAAATCTTGAGTTAGCTTGTACCCCACTTCTAATATTAGCTTTAAATACATGGCAATGAAAGTGTTGCTCTTGCTAGAAGATTCCATCATTACAGTTATTAAATCTCAGATACACAAAGGCCAAGATGTTATCTTGTTTTTTTCTTCCTGAAATGGTATTGATACGCAACTAATTTTTACCAACACATACTCTTACTGAATGAGACTGTGTATGCGGGGAGGAGTTGTCAAAATTAAATTCTCTGGGTGGGAAGAGGTACTAACTTGTCTTGTCAACTTCCAGAAAGACATTTTTTTTTCAAAGAACTTGTCTTTATTCAGAACAGTCCTAACATAAAATAGATGGCCTAAATAGCATTTTCTGTACCTGGGACTAGTGATCAAAAGCTGCAGGAAAATGAGGAGTTGCCCAACTCTAAAGAGGGACAATTATCTTCTTAGTCTGGGGCCCTCCACTATCTTGATATAACCAGGGCCTATTTCTCCCCGGAACAGCAAACTTTGATTTTCTTATTAATATATTTACCATTGCCTCCCTGCTTCAGGACGCTCAGGCTGTTTTTATTTCACAAATAAAATTAAATTTTATTTATGGATTCTCCTACATTCAATCCATTAAAAAATGAAACCAAACCAAAACCAGAAACTCCTTGCTTGAGGAGGGAATCGTAACCGGAATACACGGGTAACAGATGAAAATACCCTGACCAGAGGTAGTTGGCAAGAAAAACATTTCATTAATTCCTCCTCAGAGAGTTTTCCCATAGTATTTTTATTGAAAGCATAGTACGAAGAAGTTGTCAGTCACAGGACCCGGGTAGGAGTGACAGACACCTTTAGACAGTTGATGCTTGACCCTTCTTTAACTGGTTTTCCACACCATTTTGTGAAAATCATTACATGGAAGGAAAGTTGGCCTTCATATACCAAAATATTCTCTCATTTTTTAAGGCTTTTGTTGTTGTCATTTGTTGGTCAGTTGGTAATTCTCTTTTAGTCAAAATGAGAAAAAATATCAGTCTGTTGAGTTGAATGTCATGACATCTCTCAACTTGGATGTACCGATACAGCTCTTACCTAGCCAATCATCTCTGGATAAATCTCCTCTACTTGCATTTATCTGCACCTTCTCTCTATCCTAACATAAACATAAATACTTCTAGAGAATCACCTATGCATGCCCTCCTCTACCTGGTTAACATACCTGCCGTCCCTACAAGGGTTACGTTCAGAGTAACACACTGAGTTGGCTGACATTCCACAACACGTCACTGTTCTTTGAGGATAAACTATTCATATGCGTGGACAGAGGAAGACTGTGGTCACGATGCTTCCACTTAGAGTTCCAGGATTTTAGAAATCTATTTATAAGTTATTCTCACTTCTTGGGAGAAGCTAAGTGATGTCAAATGCAGAGATAAAAATACCACTATAGATTTTATCATAATGAAAAAGCATTTTGATTTAATTAAATGAACTCGAGATCAAGACAAGGCAAGTATTGTCTCCATTTTGTTCAGCAGAGGGAAAAAATGAAAGTACAGTAACCACCAGAAAACACGAAAAGGGACTGAGTTAGAGAGAGATTCTGCTAAAGTCACCTGAGTTCCTGACGCTGCTGCTTGCTTCCATAGCCGAGAATAGACGATTAAAGGCGATTTGCCAGCACACTCCCTTCTGACAGAGGGGAAGAGGATATTCCAAAATGACTGGGGTGTTCGTCTTAACCAGGGGACGCCGCATCTCAGAAAGGTTATTGAGACGCAATCGCAAGAGAGTTAGTGCACAAGAGTGAGGTTCAAAACACCAAACAATTTCTAGTTTGTTCTCCAATTAGGAGCTGTGAAAGCAGCTTTTCTGCACTTCACACGTTTACTACTCTATGGAACACACAGAGGTGGGGAAGGAGGGGGTCGTGGGGAGGGGCACTCACTATTAAGTTATCATAAAAGTCCGGATTACACCCTCACCCCATGCCATTTCTGAGCAGACTCACTTTGCCTCTAACTCACAATCTCTGCCTGGAGCTCTTCTGATCTATTCCGCCTCCACACTTGGAGATTTATTTCAAGGAAAGAAAACACGGGAATTTCTCCACTCCTTCACCCCCACCCCGACCCTGGATTTTACACGTTCAGGATTTACTAAGAAAATGTCAGAAAAAAATAGATAGGCGTGCAAATTCGGGCAGGGGGTCAGGGAGATGGTCACACAAATGGAAATCGGCGTTTTGGCGTGAGAATCGCCCTGAAATGTCACACTCGGAGTCCTTCTGAGCATGACAGTCTCCAGAAATGCGCTCACCAACTGCATAGGGCTTTCCAAAAACAAACCCACGAAGGCACAAACATCGCAAGAAACCGAGGACGAGCTTTGAAGTCGTGCCCCCCCCCCGCCCCCCCGACTTACCTTCTTACGTAGATCCTCAAAGTTCAGCTGGGAAAATTTAAAAATCCTGTAGCTTTTCAGTGAAGAGCCGCTCTGTTTCTTCTCCCTCCTCCTCTTTTTTTTTAAGTCACAAAGGAGAAAAACAATCAGTTTTCAAAGGTTTCATTTATCTGATTTTTCCAGCACCAGCAAAAAAAAAAAAAAAAAAAAAAAAAAAAAAAAAAAAAAAAAAAAAAAAAAAAAAGGAAGAAAAGAAATATGTGTCCAAGAGACTCCGCCAAAAAGTAAGGCGAAAACTCATCAAAGGCAAAACGAGAAGAGGGGTGGGGGACCGCGGAAGGGGGCGCTGCAAGGTGCGGGGCTACGAGCGTGAGTCCAAGTGCCCCAAGATGATTTTCCACGCTGTTGAAATCTCCTACTGTACGATAGACCCGCCGTGGGGCCCTCACATACGCGCAAACACACGCGCGCGCGCACGCGCGCGCGCGCACACACACACACACGGACACGGACACTCACGCGTCCTCTTTCACGCCAAGGCGGGCACCCACACTCGGAAGCACACACACAAACACACACGCACTCCCACAAGCCCGCGTGAGGAAAACTGTCAGTGGAAACCGCCAAGAGCCGCTGTGCTCTGCAGATGCCACGACTGCCGGTTACCTTCCCAGGTCCGGGGAGGGTCAAGGGAGCATCCCCGAAATCCAGCGGCCCCCGCCCCCGCCCGGGGACTGGTCCGATCCCGTCGTCGCCCTCTCCCCCAGGCGCACGCGGCAGCCCGGAGCGGGTCTCTCAGCAGAGGCGGCTGCTCGCAGGGCGCCCCGGATGGTGGCAAGGTTATTAATCTTGCTGTGCTGCGACTCCCACCCGCCTCCCTCGCAGCCGCGCGGAGATGATGTCTGTGCCTGTTCTACTGCATTTTGCTCGGCTCTGATGCTGCAAGGGAGACACGGTGGGGGAAGGAATACTGATAAGGTGGTTAGCTACAGTGTCTTCAAGGCGGCCGGCATGCGGTACAGTAGATGCGTGTGCGTCCCAGAGCTCGGCGTGGGGGACTGCGCGTCTGCAGGGGGGTGGTGGGCGGCGAATCCATCTCCGGCCGGAAAGCGAGGTGCTGTGTTCCTCGCCCGAGAGGTCCTTACCGTGGGAACCATCACTGTCCTGAGGCGGTGTTCTCTGTGACAGTATTCTGCTTGGCATAAAGAGGAGAAGGGAGATAGGCAAGGTCTGGAAAACTAGAGCTGGCGTTTAGAAGAAAGTGGCGGGGCGGGGGGATGTCCTTGCAGACGAATTGGCCTAATAAATAGGTTCCAAGAAGACTGATCAGATCATTGTACACCCTTCAGCTCTGGCTGTTAAGTAGAAATACAAAGGAATTTCAAAAACCAGCCCCAGCCTGTAAATCTTAGAGCTGCCAAGAAGTATGTGAATATGACTTATGGAACTGTGGATAAATGGATTTCTGGTGATATAAAAAGTTTGCTCATGCATTATGCTCCAGGACCACGTTCCCCGGGTGTCTGGCACCCCGGGTGTCGGGGTGTACAGGGATCTTGGCACAGTTCATTCATTTGAACTGGGGATTTAGGCTAGATACTTTGCCCTGTTTTTTTTTTTTTTTTATCACATGACTGTCAAATTGTAGAGTATTTGCAGGGCACAAGAAGACTTGGGGGGTTGGTTGACAGTCACCACTATTACTGTCATTGAAAATATTCTTACATGGGATGAGTTTAGAGTTTTCAGGAAAAGAGAAAAAATTACATATATTCCCCATAAGGAAATAAAATACATGCTCTAATATGTTAAATAATTTCTGGAGGGCTAATTCTCCTCTTCCGTGACTGGCTCCCGCATTTTAACATTTATTCTTTGTTGGAAATTCTAGCTGAGTTTCGGAACTTGGGTGAGTTTTATCTGGAAAAGACCTGAATGGTGGGAACAGGCAGGGAAGGGTGAATTCGGGGGCATTGCAATACCAGGCACGGCCAGCAGATGTCACAAAAGAAGATCCAGGCAAAAAATTTCAAAAGCTGTAAACGTTTCATCTGATTTCGTAAACATCGATTTTAATAAAATCGATGGCATGAAAGTGAAAGACAAATTTTCACAGATTTTAAAGGTGCAAAAAAACCTTAAAGAACAGCTTGCCTTTTATATTTTTTTCCAAACGTCTCTCTCAAATCACCAAATTTTTTACATAACTCTGGCAGATCATCCATTATTAATGCTGGAAAAATATTATACAACTGACTACTGTTACAATTTCATCTCTGATGATTCTTTGTTCAGTGCAGCCTGTAATTAAATATCTTCTTTTAATATAGCAAATACAAGTTTGAATCACAAAACACGTAAACTGTGGGAAGTAAATTAGGTTAATAAAATCATTATGCAAAATATTTGCATAGAAAAACTTTCTATTTATTCTAATAATTCTGTTTCATGTTGATCATATCTATTAAAATTTGTTTGAAAGAATCTTAGGGAGAGAAATGCTTTTAATAAGCAGTAACAAAGGCATAATATATAAAGCATTTGTACTTATTTCTTTACTATTACTAAGGATTACACCGACAGCCTTTAGCATGCTAAATGAACATGTTACCACAAATCTACAGCCCTGATTCCATCATCAGATATGTGGAAACTCTTAAAATATCTAACATACTATCTTATTCTTTCTTTAAAAGATATAAATGTAACTGAGTACCCAACAATTCGCAGTTCTAGTCGACCCAAGTATCATTAGTGGCAAAAGATTGAGTTTTGAAATGTAGAGAGTCAGGGGTTTATATTTCACTTTTGTCTTATAGTAAGCTGTTAGTCTCTGTAAATCATAAATCTCTAAAAGTCTTCCTTCTCCATGTTGTGGGGAGTTAGGTGTTACCATTTTCTCTCTGTTTCTCTCTTTGTCTCTCCTCTGTCTCTCCCCCTCTCCTCTTCCTTCCCATTTGAAGCTAAGACATCAATACATGAACATTGTGAGAGCTGGCATAAATGAATATTTACTTCATGCTTAAAAAGTTTTCTAGCACATGATAAGTGGCTTATTCTTCCTTTGTGTGCCTGGTGACTGAAGTCCATGTTGATAGTGCTGCCTTGCTGGACTGACCAGTGAAAAATGTGGTCCCAATCAGTCAAGACGTGCAATGCTGAGAGATGTGACTTAAAAAATAATTTTATGAAGTGTACTTTTGATTTTTGTGAGCCTACTGCTGTGTAGCACTTGACCGTTCCTTAGCAATTTTCTCTAGACATACACGTTTACATTGGAATCTGTGCCATAAAACTCACAGAGCAAAGCTTTTTATTTTCTTGACCAAGTTCTTAATTCTTAATATGCAGTAAGAGAGAACTGCTTCTGTGTCAAGACTTGTTTTGAGGCCACGAGTATCACCTACCACTAAAACCATGATGCTTACCAAGGAACCATGCATTTAATGTCTAAGCCTCCTAAATTCACACAGTGAAGCTTAATTCCCAGCAAAGTGGTATTTGGTGGCAGATAAGGGCATTCTAGACAAACTACCCTGAAATCAGGTGTCCTGACATTTGAGAAAATCACTGGAGCGTGGAGGTCTCTCTCAAATCCTTCCCCCCCTCCCCCCTTTAAGCCAGTACTAAGACCCAAGTGCCTACCCTCAAGCTATTGGGAAAGCCTTCATTGCAGAGGTACCCCAGCAGAAGAGGAAGAGCTTTCTTTATGAAGACACAGAGACACCGGGTGTGTGCGTGCGGGGGTACAACTACCCTAACTGCATTTGCCAAATTCCTTCTCGTTGGTTACTCTCCAGACTTCCTCAGATCTAAAGATAAGAACATCCAATCTACCTTGTCTATGTTATCCTCATGCCTGTAGGTTCCCAGGTCACATAAAAATTAGATTCAATCATTTTTATGCTCTTCTGTTGTTCAATCTGAGTTTTATTATAGTTACCTCAGATGTGAAAGATGCTGATTTTTTTGCCCTACAGGAGTCTTTGGAATGTTAGTCATAGCATGGCGCTCACTTGAGTGAAATAAATGTCTTTTCAAGAAGAAAAATAGAATGGAAAGGTTAGTCTCTCAGTCTATCCTCTCTCTCTATCACTCTCTTTCCTCTCTCTCTCTCTCTCTGACTCTCTCTCTCCCACCCCTATCTCTGGAGAATATAGTAGATGGAGTCTTTTCACAAACCAAGATAAGTTCCTTCAGTAAGGACCAATTGACTATTTGATCCTAAATCTCTAATCTCTAGTAGAACTTTGAGAAATAAAATCTTTTTTTAAACCATGCATTCTATAGTAATTTTTGTAGAATAGTTCGTGTTGACCATGACATAAAGTTAAAAAGAGAAAAAAGAAAGGAGTAGAAAAGAAAAAAATAGTAAAACTAGCCCAGGAAACAGGTATCTCTCAAATTAACTATCTCAAAATGTTGGCCACAGCAGATTATCATTGTTAACACCTGGATATTGAGTTTCTTGGCTACTGATCATTGAACAATTATTGCCTATCTCATATAACATTTGTCAACGAAAGGAATACCAAGAAGATCACTATGGAGTTATAGTTACATGTACTTCCCTTCCAGGTCTCTTGAAGGCACACTAGATAAAAAATATATGGATTATACATATTAAACAGTTTGCTATTTTTTCTTCTTGTTCTTCATCCAGGGTCTCTACAGTCTGAGACAGGCTCAATTATTTGTACAGTGAACCTCAAAAAAATTTATTTGAAATGACATGGCAGTTCATGTTAAACATACCTTCATTTGAGAACAGTTAACATCCATTTGAATTAAAGATGAAGATGTGGACCTAACCTAGACTGTGGAACAATTTCCCTGGAAAAATAATTCATCATCAGATAGACAGGTAACTTTGATAGGAATATATATTAATTCAGGAAGTTGATGAGTATTACAGGCTCACACCACGACCGATATGAGCAAATATAGAAATCTTGTGTGCATATTTCAATTTCAAAGTTTATTTAAACAAAGTTTATTAATATTTATACTTTTCTATTTATAGAATGCCTTCATGTTTTAATGACAATGTCTGGACCTTTTTTTAAATTGTGAATTCTGATAATGCTGGGTTAGAATCTCCTATACTGTCATTTGTAATATGGATTTATCTTTTCCTTCTTTCTCATTTACCTATTATTTTTTTACCTTCTCTAGGTTTTATTTCATTTCTTTTCTTTTCTTTTACTTTTAGGAGACAGGATCTTTTAACGTTAATCAGGCTGGCCCTGATGAAACACATGACCTTTGAATAAAGCATGTAATTGCTGTGATTATTCCCAGAATGCTTCTCACATTTGCCCCCTAAATTCTCATGCATTTGGATACTGTGAAATAGCTACAGATTACATGTGCTGCTGAGAGGCAGAGCCTGACTGGAAGCAGCTCACACTTGCTTTTTGGCCCGGAAGGGGTAGATATCTGGGCTTGACCTAGAAGGATGTGACCTTCCTCCTCCATTCAGTTTCCCATCTGCATACTGTAAATAGCTTCTCTCAGTCAGTCTAGGTCTCTGCTGTGTCCTTCCGCCATTGCTGGCCACCCATGAATAGACTGAGACCTTCTGAAACCATCAGCTTACATAAAACCTTCCCTCCCTTAAGTCGTAGACTTAGAGTGTTCTGTAGAAGAAATGAAAAAGGTATACACACACACACACACACACACACACACACACACACACGCACGCACAGCAAAGATTTATTCTCTCTGGGTAGAGCCCTGATCACTCATGGTCTTTGTTGCCTGTGTATGCTTATTGAGCCGGTGTCCTTCAAAATCAGTTTCCAGAAGACTAGGTGCATAATATTGCCTTCTCTACCCATTTTCAGCTTCAAAACCAGATCTGTGGAAGGGCTGTGGTAGCTTGCGTGACTCAAGGTCTGCCTCCACAGAGGAAAGCACACTTGGTCATAAGAAGAAGAAAAGCCTCTTTCCTTTGTGTGTTTTCCTTGTTCGTACTCTGGTGTAGCCATGGAGAAGAATTCAAAACACATCCGCTTTTCATTTAAAAATCTTATTCTTTTTATTTATTTATTTTTATGTGGCCCAGACGTTTAACTATTTGTCCTCGTTTTATTCTGAGTTCTCTGTCCAAATCTCCAACCCCAGAAACTGGTTATTGTCAATACCGTTTCTTCCACGTCAATCTTTGTTGTAGTGGTTGTCACCTTTCCATTATTCTGAAGCACCAGAAAGGTAGATTTTTCTCATCAAAATTTGATCAATAATTCCTAACAGAAGAGTATAATCCATTCAGAATTTGCTGAGATACAGGAGGCCAAGAAATTCCAAACACATCATTGTTTCTGGGAAACAGTTCAGACTCAAGAGAAATTATGTGATTTTCATGTCGCTTTCATTTTAAATATTAGCAGCTTTAATCGAGGGCTCAACCTCATATCTCCAGTGAGTATGGAGAGCTAAGCCTTCACTTATTACAGATAACACCTTGTAAATCATGCTATATTCTTAATTCCAAAGTGGCTTCCAGCTAGTTTGTTAATTTTATCTATTTTGAAATTTATGGACTATTATATTTTACATATAAATACAATCATTAAGTTAACATTTAAGTCTCTAAGGCTTAGTAAATATGAGACCTGATGCAACACTTTCTGTCCCTCCTTCGTTTTCTATTCAAATATCAAATCTTAACATGAACTACTTGTGTCATGGGCTTATGGTAAGGATCAGATATGATAATGCCTGTTGAAACTCCATCCATTCCATTCGCAACACTCCTAAGTGCCACTACAAATATTACCATTAGTAGGGACTCAGATCTGCTGGTGCATATACAACTTTATACATATTATTACAAACACTTCTAGGTACCACTATGAATATTACCAAAAATATTATGACAAGGAATAAGATACAAATTCCACTTTTTCCTTGGTATCCATGGAGGATTTCTTCCGGGCTGCAGACGCTGAAGTAGCTCCCATAAGTGGCAGAGTGCTTGTGTATGATTTATGCTCGTCCCCTCATATACTTTAAATGTTCAAGTCATCTCTAGACTACTTATAGTACCTAGTAGATCGGAAAGGCTGCATAAACCCTGTTATTCTGTATCATTCAGGGTTAGGTAAAATAAAAGTCTGTATGTGTTTGACGGAGATACGATAGCTTCCTCATCTCTTGAGATCGGTTGTTTGTGGAGTCCATGATGTGAGAAACTACTATCAGGGAAGCGTTTTCAAGTGGAAGTAAGCTAGGAGAATATAAGCAAAGTGTGACTGACTCCATTAAAGTATTTGAGAGAAAACATTCAGTAGTTACCATACTGGAAAGCCTGCACAAGTACCAGCATTAGAAGCAAATAAGCAATCCCTTTGTATCAAGAATATACCCTAGGTGTTGGAGGAACAGCTCAGCAGTTGCCTAGAAGGACAGGCCCTAAGTTTGATTTCCCAGTGCACATAACAAATAAATAGGTTATGGTAGCTCACATTTGTAATCCCAGCACTGGGGAGCCTGAGGCAGGAGAATTGCTGTGAGTTCGATGCCAACCTGGGCTACACAGTGAGTTTAGGTCTGGACTACAGAGTGAAACCCTGTGTCAGGGGAAGAAAAAAAAGTGTGTGTGTGTGTGTGTGTGTGTGTGTGTGTGTGTGTGTGTCCCAAAGACTTAAAGTGAGTGAACACTTTTTTCCAACTGATGTGATTATCATGAGTTGTTTTCCCACTACCCAATATTGTGTTTTATTTCATTCTTTTCAAAAATGTAGTTAAGTCTTTTCTTTAGATTCTGCTATGACTCAGTATATGAAAATCTCCCTTAACTAGAATAACTCAACTCAATGTATTAACATGTCAGCTCGGGTCAGCTTGACTTCCCCGCACTGTGCACATGTGCTTCTGGCTAGTGATGGTTTTAATGTGGTCTATGCGTTTAATCCAGAATACACTACACGATCTCTAGTCCCTGGTTTCTAATGACTCCTTGCAAGCTTCACTTGGGAAGTTATGACCGTTTTTTCAGAATGTACTTTGGTTGAATTAAGTTCACATCAACTGATAATAATTATTTTCCCTTCCCTCAAAAGGGAGTCTCAAAAATTCTAACTGTTCTGGTCGCATTTTCTTGCCTTGCTCCTACGTTCACGAGTTGCTATGCAGAATGATGACTGATAAAATGTCGGTCTCAGAGGCATCTCAGACGCAGAGGGTAGCCGCCACCTCAAATGACCGCTGACAAGTAGATATGTAACTGAATTTCCAAAGTGGTGGGTGGAAATCCCTTCCACTTTTTATTAGCAGCTACACCTGATCATTTTCCTTTTCCGCTGCTTGAGATAATTATATCATCGAATGATGAAAACACTTTCTAGAAGTACACTGGTAACTGTAGATACAAAGAGGCTAAGCGAGGTCTTTTTGTCTCCTGTCTTAAGGGCACAGAAATAACGTGAGCACCCCGAGAAGCAGCAGGAGGAATTTAGTCGGTCTTCCTTTTACTTTCCAGATCTTTCTACGTGTTTGTTTTAATGCTTCTCCTTTTCTTCTTTACTTCATTATTTATGACAATCTGTCTTCCTTCATTTTTTTCTTCCATCAGATACTGAGCATGATTTGGTGAGAAAATAGTTACCAACTACCTAGGAAAGGGCTTTTGTCTAGTGGCAAATTCTCTCCAAAGTGCAATGTCGGAGCCTATTTTGTCTTCAGTGTGAGATTTAAGAGTCAGACTGCTGTTTGTATTTTAGCAGGTGCACCATCTAGATGTGTTACTCTCTTTGGGCCTCAGTTATTTCATTCAGAACAAGGGTATTATAATAAAAGCCATTGAAAAAGAGTGCAACTAGGTTGCTCTTCACATGAGCCTGTGCCTTGGAAGTTGCTGTGGTCCCCCAGCCAAAAATCCCCCATTCTTCCATATTCTGGGGAATGGCTAATCTCAAAGGACTCTGACCTCCAGATACAATCCGTTTGTGTTCTGCCTAAGGATGTCCTTAAGACTCCTTGGTGCCTTCCTGGTTTTCATTTAGTCTGACCATTGTTGACCTCTGCAAAAAGTCTTATGATTTACAGAGATGTTTCTTCTCTATCGGATAAAAGAGGACAGAAAACTAGGCTTCGTATTCTTTTCTGTATGTCTAGTTTGTGCTAAAGTAAATTAACTCACTAAGAGGATAAATGGTTTCAATATAGACCTGTGTATTTTGTATATGAGTGCATAAGCATGACTTGTGACTGAAATTTTAAAATTGACACTACAAGGCATTATTTCAATGTATTTATGACTATGATTCAGAAGAAAGTTTGTCCTTCTGTCTTCTGTGTGACCATGAAGTACATCTTCTACCTCTCCATGCTACCAATTATGTAAATTTTAATTTCAGAGTCCTTTACATAAAATGAGCTCCATTGTGATTATCTTAGAGAAAAGGTAAGCATCTATGCCAAGAAATCAGAGAAATTGAATAATAATTTTAACCAGAAAGTAATAGTTATTTTTTGTGGTAGAAACTAACTCAGAAACATTTTTAAAATCCACATTCTTATAATTAGGTAGAATTTCAATGAACACAACTACCTTAATAATTCTGGCTTGATAGAAAGAACTATATTTTCTCTGAATTATTACTATTTTCAATTTAATGGGAACTCTCATTTTAATTCTACTTGGAATTGTTCTAAGATTATGTATTTACTGATCAAATAGGGTAGCCTCATTCTACTTAATGTTTAATATTATGAAAAATTTTCTTTTAGTTGTAAGCAAATTGAGTGATTATTTTAACAAGCTTTACCTCCATGATAATTATATTCTTTATAATTTTGAAGATAATTTTCAAGATCTTCACTTAATTTAAAGTTGGCACTTCCACTAAATTAAACTAATTAATGAATATTCATTATCTAAGTAGACAATATCTAAGTGAGATACTTATGTGTGATATGGTAGAGAGAGGTCATATATATATATATATATATATATATATATATACATATATATATATATGTATATATATATGTATAATTTGTGTGTATCAAAGAATACACATATTTTTGACACTTGGAGTAATTGTCCTATTAGATAATCATTTTTGTTCCCGAAACCAAAAGCAAATTTATTTTAAAGGAAAATTATTATTTCGGAGTGACAAAAAGGATAGCTTTTAAATAAAAATTATAAAGGGATCATCAAAGGGGAAGTTTATCAGTTTTTCCAATGCTAAACGATTTTCAGAAAGAGGTTGTGTTTGCATTTTTCTTAACAGTGTCTACACTTGAACCCCACTTAATCTCTACCTCACTTATTACCACCTTACATGACAAAATTGTTTTATGTTTATTCTTTGACATGGTCCAATGGAACACAAGGTCTTTAAGAAGGGAGGAGAGTTGTCCATTGAAATCTCCACTACATGTCTACCTTCTAGATCAGAGATTGGTAAAAGCTCCCAATAGATATTGGTTACATAAATCACAGATTCAATAACTCTCCATTGGAGGGACGCTAAGCTAGACTACTGTGTAAAAATATACTAAACACAACTGTGGTCTTCCATGGTAAAGTGAAGCCAAGAAACAAATATGGTTCAGGTAGAGGAGTGAGATCTCAAGAAGCAAGGGCTTGTTGCTTAGATGAACCTGTACACAAATGGAGGGGCTGAAAAGACACCAACCAATGAGAGAAAACCACTAAGGGATAACTCTGCAGATTCTAGAAATAATATAAGCACAATACAATATAAAGCCTGGGCATTGATTCCTTTATTTATTGAGTATTTACTATCTATCCACTTGCATGTTTAGATTAAGAGTGACCAGGTGTCCCCTACGTGACTGTACAGACTAGGGGATGGAACTGACCGAAAAGACAAATGTTTACAACTTAGTGATAAGTATTTTAGTAGATTGTAACAAAGCACATATATTACTGTCATAACCCTGTACAACTGAATTCCCTCCTGCAGGGAACTTGAACTTGGGATGCTTTGCTGATAAGCTGATAAGCCCAGAGGGTATGAAACTGAAGGCTGGGCTAGCCACAGGAACCAAGGAAATGAAAATTCATGGTGAAATAATTTGTTTGTTTTTAGTGGAAAAAAGAAAGAAAGAAAAGCGTTCTCATGAAAAACAGCAAGAAACCAAAGAAAATGGTGATAGGCTTTTCAAAATAAAGAGGAGGTAGAAATGAGTTTATAATTTAGGTGGTTGTAGTTTACCTTAAATATGAACCAGAAAAAAACAAAGAATGCAAATGAGTAACGTCCACTTTGAAAGTATGTATCTTTCTTCCCACTATCTTTGTTGCAGTGTACTAATTTAGAATGTTTCATGTGAGTGGGTTTTGCCATGAAACACAGGAGAGGCCACTGAGCTCAGCACAAAAGCCACTCTGTTAGCAGCAGGGAGTTGTGAACCCAAGAAAACATGCCTTTAGGACATGTCCAACTTCCATGCAACTTGAAAATAGAATGAAGAACAGCCCGAGCGAATTTCACCAGAGAGACGCCACCAGTTGGTTTGCAGGCTACAGCAGATGTAGGATTATTATAACATCCAATATGAAGGAACAGGCAGGACTGGATTTAGGTCCATGACACACACAGGAGAATGTAACTGTGGCACAGCAGGAGCGTTCTTACGAGATGAGTGAGATGAGTGTGTTGTGTTGCCAAGGATCACGGTGATATAGGACACAGAAAGCATTTTAAAGAAAAGAACCAACAGTAAATATTCAAAACTAACAAACAAAACAGAAACAGAATGGCAGTAAGGATGGATGGCTTTTAGACACAAGAAAAATATTCTGTTATGTACCACATATTTTCCTAGTGAGCTTGTGAGGTGCTGACTTTCTATTTCTTGGCTTTGTAATCACTGCACATTATAAAATTCACTACTTCTGAGATAAACTCTTTAGAATTTTGGCAAGTGTATAAGAAAACAACCACAATGATTGAGGTATCTAATTGCCCAGTGACACTAACTTTCTCTGTGTTCCACTATATCGTGCCTCTCATACTACCCCTCATGATGGCAATGCTACTTGATATATTATTTTTATCATTTTATCTTTCCAAAATGTCACAATAATAGAGTTGTATGGTATGTTGTCTTTAGTATTTGGTATCTCTAACTTATACAAAACATTCAGTTCCATTTATGTTGTTGTGAGTATTAATAATAATACTTTTTTAAATTTCTGAAGCATATTCTATTATGTGGATGTACTATAGTTGGGTTATCCACTAGCCACTAGAAGGACTCTTCACTTATTTCCCTCTTGAGGTAAATGTGAATAACGCCACTGTAAGTAAATTCTTGGGTACAGACATTTTATGACTATAAAATTTCATTTTCTGTTGGATGAATCGGTAGGATTAAGATGCACTGATTACATAATAATCATCTGCCTAGCTCGGAAATAATGTAGTCTTTATTATTATTACTTTTTTTGTGGTTCTGGAGATTGAAATCAGACCTTCGCACATGTTAGGCAAATGCCCTTCCCATTGACCTATATTCTTAGTACTGTCAAACCTTCTTATGTGTTGATTTCTTACCGCTAGTATCCACCACTGTGAGAGAATCAATTTCTACTTGTATGAGCTACTCAATTTATGACAATCGGCTAAAACTGTTTTAGGAAACTAAAATAGTTAAATGCTGAGCACATTTGTGCACACTGCTTTGCCATATGATTATCTTCTTGATGAAATGTTTGTGTAGGTCTTCTGCCTATTTGGCTAGAGAATGTGTGATTGTATTAGTTTCAGAATTCTATATAGTTTTAGATACAAATTATCCTATTGTGGGAAAAAAAAACCTGTGTCCTAGTCTGTGGTTTTGTCTTTTTATTTTCTTAATGATATGTTTTTACAGAGCATATTTGAATTTGAATGCAATTGAATTATCTTTACTTTTTTCTCTTTTATTCACAGAGATTTTTATTAACCTCACCAAGAACTCTCCATGCAACAAAGTTCACAATGATTGTTGCCTATGCTTTCTACCAGAAGTTTTGTAGTTTTAAGTTTTCCAACTTGAGATACTATATATTTTTAATTAATGTTGGCATAAAATACATGTTGACATCATTTGTTTTACATATGGTTTCCAATCTTGCTAAAACCATTTGTTGGATTCATTATATTTTTCTCCTCTGAATTTTCTTAGCAATTTTGTTGGAGATCAATCCTTCATAGAGAGAAAGCAATACTTTGTACTATATGTCTTGATTCTTCTGAGAAATCTACGCTTCTGGTCATCACAGCTTTATAGTGAGACTCAAATGAGTTAATATGGCACACCAGATTATTCATTTTCCAAATTGTTTGGCCGTTTCAGTTACTTTCACTTTTCAAATTAACACATTTGAAGAATCAGCTTTTTTGTTTTGTTTCTCTAAATCAATTCAATTAAAATATTGTCAAGAGTTGCATGTAGCCCGTAGATTAATTACTGAGGAAGCAGAATTTTCATACCACCGAGTCATTGTATGCTTCTCTATTTATTTCACCATTTTTTTTTCTTCCACCAGGGTTTGGTAAATGTTTGGTAGCTTTCAGTATGCTAATATTGAACATGTTTTCAGATTTTTATTTCTGGCATATTGTTTATACCTTCTTAGAGTTTCTATGTACTATGATAAATTATACTCCTTTCAAATACTACATTTTAGTTATGCAATATTAGTACATAAAATGCAATTGATTTTGAATATTAATTTTGCTTCACAACTTCAGTACACTTCTTTGCCAGCACTTACATTTACAAATAGAAGTTGTTTTATTCTTTCTCTTCTAAATTACCTCTCTCTTTTCTTTTTCTTGCTCTATTGAAATGGCTAGTGTTCCCAGTGTATTACTGAATATGGGGATAGTAGCTGATATCCTTGTGCTTTTCATTTTCTTACTGTAACACTTTCTGCCTTCAATACATACATTTTTGTGCACAACTTTTCCCATGTTAAAATGCCCTCTTCTCCTCTCTCTCTTCCTCTGTCTACTCCTTCCCCTTCTTTTCTCAGTGAGACTCTAGGGATTGATCCCAAACCTTCCAGCGTCCTAGCTGGGCAAATGCTCTATCCCTGCAGCCAAGATGTTTCTTCTATTCCTGATTTTTAAGGAGCTTTGATCATGAGTACTACAACTTTTGTATATTTTGTCCGCCCTTCGTTTCTAACCTTCTACTGCCACTTTGCTTCTGTTGTTTTGTGTTACTCTTTTTGTTGGTAGCTCCAGAGCCAACATTCTGTAATTTTATTTTTTTCTCATAATTACTATTTTATTGGTGTTATGTTTGCAATGCATGAAGAATCAGTTCTGCTTCTGTTTCCCTCTCCTCCTGTCTACTCCCATCCTCAGTTCTCCTTGCCATCTTTTCCGTGAGAGTTAACCTTTCACTAATTCAAATAAAATATAACGAATTTAAATTATTTAACTTCTTTTCCCACTTCCTTCTTCAGAGTGCAGCTGTCAGTATCCATGTACAAACTTTGACAACCTCTCTTTCCATTACTAGTGTGGTTGATTTTAATAGCTATCTACATCTTTAAAGAGTTCTGGGGAGAAGATGTCTTCCATATTATCCCAGATATATTTGATTTTTCATTTCTGTGGCTCTTTATTTCTCAACTTTCAAGTGTCTCCCTTGGACCGTCTCTCATTGGCCCAAAGAACATTTCTTAGTGTTCCTTTTGGAGCGGATTTACTGGTGAAACATACTTAGTTCTTCTTCAGCTGCATTTCTACTTTGTCTTTCTTGAAGGTTCTTTCCAATGCATGTGGAGATCCTAGTAGGCAGATCTTTTCTTTTCACAGTTTGAATTTGTCATCTTACATTTTTGAGGCCTACATGGTTTTCAATTAAAAAAAAAAAAGAAAACAGGAAACAATTTGAATTTGTCCTTCCATGTGAGTATGTCAGTTTGATGCAACTGAATTATAAAATCTTTGCTTTTGTTTTGTTTTAATGTGAGGTGTCTGAGGGTAACTGACCTTATAATTTATTGTCTTTGGGGTTCTCTCCAGTTCTTAAATATGTAAATGCAGGATTTTGACCAAACATGGAATGGTTTCAGCCATCATTTCTTCAAATATTTTTTCTGTATTAATCTCTATTTTTCTTTTCTAATAGAACTCAATTGATACAATGACTCTGAGACTTTGTTTATAATTTCTTTATGTTTTTCAGATGGAAACATTGTTATTAATCTATTTTCAAGCCCACCAAATTTTTCCTTGCTCCTTGTCATTCTGTTATAGAATCTTTTGGGCAAAATTTTGTTAAAGATAATCATATTTTTTAATCTTGGCATTTTTACCTGGCTCTCTCCATATTTTTAAAACCTAGGCCTTCCTATAGCCCAGGCCAGCACTGTACCACTAACTTACAACTACTACACATCTTTATTTTATTTTAAAATAGACTCATGATAAATTGTTCAGGTTGGCATCAAATTTATGATACTCCAACTTAAGCATTTCGAGTAGCTGAGGCCACAGGCACGCACCCACGAACTTCTCTCTTCCCACTGTGTTTATACTCACACAGCTACAATTTTTAATTTAGCGTGTAATTTTACCATCTGAGCCATCTGATGGGTGTCATCTGATGCTAATCTTTTCCCCTAACAATCTGTAATGTTTTTCTGATTCTTTGTGTGTTAAATCACTTTGAATTGTATGCTATGCACTTAAAATTCGGCAGGCTATCACCATGGTTTGGTTCTAACTTTATCTCTTCAAGGTGACAATTCCAGGTCATTTTAGCTTTCATATCCTTTTTATATTAGTTTTCATGTGTCTTGGGTCCCCGGCTTGTTCAAGGTTTTCCAAAGTTAGGGATTCCTCTCTCTAAATGTCCTCTCTCGTCTTCATCTTTCCAATTTTTAGGATTCTTTGCTCAGATTCAAGACAAAGCAAACAGATAAATACAAAGAGTGCCTGGAATTTTTCCTGCTCCCCCAATTACTGCCTCACATCAATGCAATGCAGTTGCTTACTCGAGCGCAGGCGCGCGTGCTCGCACACACACACACACGCACACACGCACACAGAGAGAGCAAGAGAGAAAAGGAAAAAAGTAAAAGAAACGGGAGTTTTTTTCAGAGTGCTATTAAATATTTGACTCTGGAGACGAGGAATTCTAGAATTTTGTGTTGGGATCAGTAGGAGACAAATGTTGATAGGGAGCAAAGTCTATCTTGCTGAGATATTTCTCTTTTTAATTTACACATTCGCTTTATTTTTGTTCAGGAAATAACAAAGTCTACTTTACCAAAAGTACTCAAAAGTCTTCCTGAAGGGACACCGTGGGTGACAATGTACAAAGCTACGGTGGCATTGCTGGCAGGTCAACTTAAGAACTATTTCTATGGATTTTAATGTAAGAGGTTATTGAACGTTACAGAGGTAATTTCATTCAAGTGACTCTGTGGTATCAGCCTTCAAAAATGGTCTTTTTTTTAAAAGTCCTGAAATAGAAATGAAATAATTTTAAGTTTTCTTCCATATTCTAGTCCTGGCACCAATCTTATTCCCCCAGAAGGCGTTTCTATTACTGAAAGTGGCATTCAGGCACTGACGATCACACATTCCCTTATTACGTGTTGCATAATACAAGAGGGAAAAAAAGACCAGTAAAATCACTGGCCCTACTTCTTCTGAGCCAACAGCATCTGGGGCAGAGCTGACTTTAGGCTCCATATGTGTATCTTTTGGGTAAGGGGGCTACAGTTTACTTGATGAAGCACTATATACAGATATCTCTATATAGCACCCACTCTACTATATATTAACATGAAAAGGCAAAGGCTTCACTTTCCCTATTTTACTTACGTGCCTCTGTAGAACAACCTAATAAATGTAATATCATATTCTTAACCAGTGCCTACCTCGGGTGTCTGGCTTAGGGTGGGAATCCCAGAAGCACCTGTGACCGAAACAAAATGTATATGTGGAAGGTTTACTGAGGAGTAACTTTGATCAAGGTGCACGTTGAGATGGGGAAATACGGTAATTGCTTGGAGGGACACAATGAATAGCAACTCAACTGTGTCCAAGCATCTCACTCCCCTGAGGAATTCTGAAGGCGAGATAGACCCTCCGAGAGTGAGGCAAAGGGCGGACCTTTGTACCCACAAACTACTGAGTGGGCTGGGTATATCCCAGGACGTGGGTGTTTTCTTTGACACAGGCATTTCTCCTGAGATACTGAGGTGCGGATGTAGAAAACCCTATTTTAGATACAGTGAAATGGGTTCCCAGACCTAAGATGCCTCCTAGCATTTGTCATAGACCCACAAACCAGCAAGAGCTGTCTCACCTGGAAAGTGGGGATCATAACCCAGCACAATCTCACACAGTATATTGTCTTAGTCAATGTGCTGGTTAACCTTGCTTGTCAGCTTGACTCCAGGAGTGGTGATTAGATTGTGAGGGCAGAAATCTCAGCACTGAGCTTACCTATTAGTGAGTTCATACCTGTGGGGACTCTTAGAAACTAGGGCCTGCTTGGAGAAAATAAGCCATGGGACCTTGGGGACTATATCCGATCCCCGATTGCTTTCTCTCTGGGTCTTGCCAGCTTGCTTTGCTTCCTGGTTAAAAGAAAGTGGGAAGTTTTCCTTTACCCTCCCTTTGCTGGTGGAGCCATGTGACCATGGGCTCCATCTTCTCAAACTGTGAATTAGAATAAATTAGAATAAATGTCAAAGTTGTAGATGTCAGGTGTGCTGTCCCAGAAATAGGAGCTGATGGGTACAGTTTAACTAGAACAGATACCTGAGTTGATTGACTAATAATGAAAGAAAGGTTTAGTTTAGGTTTCAGCCTATGATTGGCCTTCCTGTTTTAACTACTGACATCACAGCTTAGAGTAAGTATGTAAGACAAGAAAATTACCTCATATCCAAGGACCCGAAAAGGAGACAGCATGACCAGTGTCTCTTAATCTTTAGTAGTGTTCATCTAATGACCCAAAGTCCCTGAACTAAGCTCCACTTCTTAAAGGTTCCATGACTTCTTGATTATTTTAACGGCAGAAATCAACTCTACCACGTGGACCTTTGAGGGACACTTAAGATGCAAACTATACCAGAAAGAGGGAAGCGTAGTGATATCTTTGAGGAGATGGATTTCTCAAATGTTTTTGAGGAAGGGTTCGGACAATCACACACATGCATATGTTCTCAAGCAAGAATATCACCTTACACTAAAGTTCTTAATAAATATTAGTGATTTGCCTCATTTTTCCATACAATAAGCCTATGTATAAGTGTTAATAATGACAAGTTTCCTCTGAATAGCTTTTGGAAACTAAACTTTAAGGAAACAGTGCTTTTTCCCCTAACTACCCTGCTGTACTTGCCGGTATTTCTTTGTGCTCCAGTCCTTCATATCGCGTCCCAAGAGAGCATTCGACGGAAATCTCAGCCAGAATATTCTGTTTTCTGTCTTTATTTTTGTTTGTGTGCTTAACTGATATTTATTTCCTCCAAGGGTTGGCTTTTTGCCTCTCTGAAGATCAGGTTTGTATATTCTCCATTCTCTAAGGGGAGAGAAAAGCTGCGTGTTCTGACAAGTCCCTCTAAATTAAAAAGAGAGAGAGTCCAAAATAGAAAATGTAATTTTAACACACGCAGATATCCACATGCTGAGAAGACAATTCTATTGTATTTTTCAGAAGTTAAAAACAAGAACAAACAAAAAACATACAGAGAGAGAGAGAGAGACAGTGAGAGAAATAAAATTAGGACATATTAGAACAAACACAACCGGGGCCTTGGCAAAGCTGACGTGGTCATCCTTGCCAGCGTGAGGCAGAGCAGAAAGGATCTGCTTTGGCTGATCATCACGTATCGTGGCGGCCTCTAAATATATTATTTTAATTCACAACGAGTAATATCACAGTGTTTCTTTCACAAGCGAGTCAATACAATCTGACCCATACTATTAAGTTAAAAATTTTGGAGGGACTGTGTTTTTTTTCTGTTCAATGGAAGCTGGCATATTTATATTTTTGTTTCATCGTTTTTGTATAAATGATGATTTAGAGAGAGAAAGAAAGAGAGAGAATATGAACCCAGAGGGAGCTAGATAGAAATGGAAAAGCAGCTTACAACCTCCTTTTGTCTGGCAGCAGACATGGAGAGACTACTGCTTTCTCCACCTTGATTTGAGCAGCTTCCAACAGGCTTCCGTTGCCCTGATTATCACAGAAACGATATTTTCTGTATAGCAAAAAGATTTCCCAATTCACTTATTTTAAGACAGCCTCATTTCTAGGCTAACAAAATATGGGCACAATATCCTAGTTGGCTGCAATAGGATTCGGGAGAAATATAATTTAACGTAAACATTATTTAGAAAATCCTGCTTTAACTAAATCAGGATTCATTGATTCTGATCAACCACCCGGCCCACCCACGCTTGACATCCATTCACCCCTGGAGCAACGAGGTTGTGGGCATGAATTGCTGCTGCATGCTGAAGTAGATCTCTCTCTTTTTTTTTTCTATATTAAGAAGTGAACCTCTTCTGTACATTTCTGTAACGAACTTCCTCCTTTTTTCAGTCCTCAGTGGACCCAAATTTTAACCACATTTGCGGTAGGGATACACCATGAAGCCTAATCAATAATTTTTTAAAAGCATATTATTTTACCTCACAGGCCTAAGTCACACAATGATGTTGGGCCTCAAGGCTTTTGATGAAATTGTGGGCAAAGGGAAGCCTTCTTTCTGCTCGAACGGGTGAGGCTCCAGGTAGTTTGCCAGGAGCTGGTGGCCAGCTTCCTATCTCAGTAAGGGGAGCGCCGGATTTGAAACCAAGGAAGAGGCAAGCAGAGATGAAGCCGGAGGTGGCACTCTGACACGGATTGGAGTCTTGTATCCGTCACCCTGCTTCTTGGCTGTGGGAGATAACCAACTCCATTTTACAGTTTAAGGTGATGTGTTAATTTCTCTCCCATCTCACCTTGAAACTTCAGAAATCCTGGTGAAGTGTGTGTGTGCACTCACTGTCCGTTAAAATATTTAGATTTTGGAGCAGACCCATTTCCATAGAACCGTTGGCCTTTCTCTCCTCTTTGTCTCACTAATTCCTCAATGAGAGAAAAAGAACAGTTTGATCCGATTGATGAATTTGGAAGATCAGGAATTTGTACTTTTCCCTTTCTTTGAAGTAAATCGCCTTCTAGTCAGCTTTTGATTATGGGACATTGATTCTAGCCAGTGTTCTCAACACTAAATTTAATATTGAAATGGCGGTCTCATGCTTTCATCTCTGTCTACAATTAATTTCCTAAGGATAACTCCTCCAAGTGGAATTGGTGAGTCAAAGGATATTTTTCTGAATTTCGGGGGACTTTTTTTCTATGTATCTTGATGTCTGGTTGGCAAAAAATCATTCATATTAATGGCATATCAATGTAATTTTGATACATATGTTGTGAAATAATTACTACAGTTAATCTGATTAGTATATTGATAGATTCACCTCATTATCATTTTTTGCATGTATGAGGTAAGGACAATTGATCTTTATGCTCTTGGAAAGTTTCATGATATGTATATATACCACCATTCTATACATCATGGCATCAGAACTTATCTTAAAATATAGGGATGTGTAATCTCACTAACATTTACCCTACTTAAAGCTCTTAGTACTTGATCATAGATATTACTATACTCTCTGTAACTATGAGGTCAACCACATGTGATTATGTAATATTTGTTTTCCTGTGCTTAGCCTATTTCTCTCACACATCATAATGATTCCAGGTTCACTCCTGTCGCCACAACGGGCAAGATTTTCTTCTTTTAAGGTAGAATCATAGCCCAGCATGTATGTCCTCCAGTTTTTAGTTTATACTTTTGTTAAACAGCACTCGGTTTAGTTCCCTCCTGTGATCACTGTGAGGTGTAGACTCCCTTAGAGGCTGTTGTTCTCTACCTGGACCATGTGTCAAAGAATTTAGAAAAAAACCCTCTACCTCGTTGAGCTGCTAGTCTTCAGTTCCAGTTTTAACCAAAACAGAGCAAACAATGTCTATTTTTGAACTTTGGGAGACATGCTTACCTAACAACCCAAACCACGTCCTTTAATGCAGGTATTAACGGTATAAAGGTAACATTATGCTATTTGTCTTATTTTCTGTATGTTCTTAAATTGAAATAGAACCCAGATCAGTAAGAGGTATCCTGTGTATTGATTATCTAAGCCCTTACAAATCCCACAGACATGATATGTATAAAGATATTAATATGGGCAAAATCTTGCATTAGTAGAGAATACTAAACAGCCTACTCTATCTGCATATAGGATGTAAATGTGTCAGGGGAAAGGTTGAAGCTTTAATAACGGATCAAATTAAGACAAACTTTTATAGGATACCAAAGGTATGCAGCGCCATTGTTCATGGAATGCAGAAGTAATACAGAATGTTGACAAATTTTAATACAGGATAGGAAGAACTTTTTTCCAAGGAATAATCTGAGAATAAAAGAGGGAGAATGAAAAGAAAATATAGAAGACAGTACAGTGAGCTGGTGCCTGTCTTAGCTACTTCTTTGTTGGGACGGAATACCCAGCATCAACAACCTCAGGGAAGAAAATTTATTTCAGCTCACAGTTTCAGAAGATCATAAGTCATTCATGTGTGGGCAGCTGAAAGTGTTGCAACCATATGTAGGGCCAAAACATAAAAAGAACTGCACAGGGCGTGGTGGAACAGAGCCACACGTGGGAAGAAGGGCAGAGTTAGCACACACCCCTCCTGGTCAAGCCCCAATTATCTGCCCCTTTCAGCCAGACCGCACTGGTCAGCACCCCACGGTATCCACGAGAACATGAGGCTTTTGGGGAACACTCTGAATCCAAATCACAACAGTGCCCTCACCTGGAGAGTAATTGTCATGAAGGTAAGAATTATACAATCAGAGTTCAGAAGTCAGCAGAGTGTGCTAACTTAGTGTTAAGTGTGTGTGTGTGTGTGTGTGTGTGTGTGTGTGTGTGTGTGTGTGTGTGTGTGAGAGAGAGAGAGAGAGAGAGAGAGAGTTAAAGAATAAATCATTCAAATCAAAAACAAAAAGAAAAAATAATACAATAAACAAACAAGTGAGGTTAGATCTGAATCTGAACTTCCTAAATTGCGTTCTGAATTCACCTCTTCTAGGCCCTGATGCACAGTCGGAGCCGCAGGGATGATTAGATTTGCGCATACTATTAAGCTGCATTAGTGGAGATCATCCCATATTCCAGTCTCCATTCTGTAGGTGGATCTTGGCTGCGCCCAGGCCACAGATTTCAATGAAAAAAGACAGAGAAAGGAAGGAAGGGTGTGATTTTTGTCCTTGAAAGAGGAGAAAAGAAAAGGAAAGATTAGTGTCTTGAATATTCACGGAGAAAATGTCAAGAAGTGGCAGTTAGCTGTGTCAAGTATCACACAAAGGACCGATGATTTAACTAAATAAATGTTCTTTGGGTTTGAAGAAAGTCATCGATGTTCTAAATCAGAGTGGGATAGTGACAAGGGAATATGGGTGGAGGTAGGAACAGTCCGATAGGAGAAAAGAAGGGGGAGTATTTCTTGCAAACCTTTAAGTTTTGTCTGGCAGAAAGAGAGAGAAAATGATACAAGTTAAGAACAGATGCAGCCGGAAAATTTGCGTCTCCATTTAGGCTTATACATTGGCCACAAGGACCACATATAAAAACCAAGAAGGAGACAGATCTCTCTACTACCTAGAAAAGGCCTGAGGAAAACGGTAAAAATTTGAAGATAGAGGATAGATAACGACTTTCTCAATAGAACACATGTTGCTTGACAAGTGACACTGAGAATCAATACGTAAGATTATATCAAATTTAAGGGCTTCTGAATAGCAAAGGAAACACTTAACAGAGTGAAGAGGGAATGGGTGACCAGGAAATATTTTTTGGACACTTATTGCTCAGAAAGATGCTTTATATTGATAATATACATAAAATGGAAAAAAATGACTCTCAAAAATAAAAGACCGGTTTAAAATGGGCAGATGAAATGAATAAGACAGTCTTCAGAAGAAGTAAAAAGTCAAAAAATACATAAAAAATATGTTCAACATCTTTAGCCCTTAGGGAAATGCAAATCAAAATACTGAGGTTGGAGCTTGCCACGCTAAGAAGCATTTTTTAGGAAGGAGTCATAAAATAACAAATGCTGGAGAGGTTGTGGAGAAAAGGGGGTTTTTCTAATTGCTGGTGGGGTGTTAAACCGGTACCGCCATTAATGAAATCAATGTGGAGATTCCACAAGCAATCGAAAATAGATAAGCTACTCAACCTAGCTATACTTCATCTGGGGAGAATTCTATAAAAGCTACAGTCACTGTATCAGTGATGCTTACCGACCCATGTTTTTAACAGCACAACCCACAATAGCTAAATTACGGAAGCTGCTGATACGTTCCATCGACAAATGAATGGATAATGACACGTGATATATCCACACAAAAGAGTTCTGCTGTACCATAAATACAGTAAAATTTGAGTCATTTGTAGGAAAATGGATGCGCCTTGAGACCATGATACTTAATGAAATGAAGTCGACCCTAGAAGATTAAATATTATGTGGTTGCCTGGGAGCATAGTTCAATGGTGAGCGTGTTTGCCTCGCAAGGACAAAGCCTTGGTTGGGTTTGATTCACCAACACACATGAGCTGGGCTTGGTGGTGCATTCCTATCTCAACACCTGAGAGACTGAAACAGGAAGATTACGATGAGGTCGAGGCCAGCCTCGGCTACACAGAGTGAACTCTGGGCCAACCTGCCACTACACAGACGCTGCTTCAAATAAATCAATAAATACTGCATAGTTTCTCTAATATGAGAAGCTGCAAATATACATAAGGAGCCAAATAAGAGAGATGGTAGGAAGCTGGAAGACAGATTTGTGGACAGGAAGAAGGGGTGTAGGAGAGGAGGAGACTGTTGGAAGGAGGGAGGGGAGTGAAGTTGATCATCAGGTGATATGGGTGGATGTGCACCAACTCCTTCAGTTGAATGCAACTATTGTATATCAGAAGCGCATACTAATAAAAATAATAACTTTGGGAATTACATAAGAAAGTTTCTGAGGAAGCGTAGGATCAGATGACTGCTGGTGCTTCCTTTCTCTCATCCTCACAATGGGTACCAGGAGCCTGTACCTTGCAAATGATGGTGAGGGCTGAGATAACACAAGTAAAGCATTCCGAGGAGGGAACACCCAACAAAGCCTTCTTTGTGTTTTTGCTGTTATTGTTGATAATGTCATTGCGATGCCACCCAATAATTCTCTTGAGCACATAGAAGCCTGAATAATTTTCATATTTAGAGTAACCATAATGCTTCTACTCTCCTTACCTATTTTTGATGATACAAAGAATAACAAGTATAAATGCTATAAAAATGTCATTTTTGAGATAATAATTTGAACTGAAAATAGCATTAATGACTGTGGTTGAAAAAAATCACAGCTTTCAGGGCAATTTCAAGTCCTAAAGCAAGAAGAGAGAATTATATAACGAGCTAGAATGTATGTAATTAATATAGGAACTTTTATATTGTACCCTCAGCAACGCGAATTCTAACTGTAAAACCTGTAATTTTCCCATTTTACATTTCATTATTTCAAGGGAAGGCAGGTTGTGGGGGTAGATACATAATAGCTTCTAACATGAATCTAATTGACATGTGTTGTTATTTGAAGGAATGCAAAATAAATAACCTAAATTATTTCTGTTGGCAGTCTCTTCTAGCTGGCAAGCTTACTGGCTGCAAGCAAGTAGCTCTGCGACCTTGAGAAAATTACATGACTTCTCTGGGTTTAGTAGAAAATTTGAGACATGGTGAGACTATCAACCCATCCCATCTTCTCTAGGATGCCGTCTGAGGCTATGCCTGATGTCATCTCAGATACACCTGGCTATACAGCATATAAAACAAAAATAATCCAGAAAAAAAAACTATAAAAACTGGCACTCAATACCAGTCCACAGACAATCCTAGCTACGTCCTGTCCGAAGAACCAGGACAAAATCACATCAGATGACCTCTGATCCTGATTTAAAAAAAAAATCAGAGTGGTGATATACATACCCATTAGAGAAAGAGTTTAGTTTATACTGAAAGCCTGGGGCAATTCTTGTCTTTTGAAAGCAAATCTTGTTTTAATTTTATCTTTTCTGAGAGCACAGTGCATAAAAAATTCTCAAAGATTATCCTTTCGCCCTGAGCTACGTATCTTGCCCTTGGTAGGCAGTCTACATGCAACAGCAACATGATGCAAATATAGCAACATGACGACTCTGGTGAACACAGAGACACAGGATGTGGGACTTACAAGGATCTCCATAAATACATGTTAAAATAATGCATCTACATGCAGCATGATACATAGAATAGAAATATCACAGTATTTGAAACTATGCCAATTTCCTATCCAACACTAGGTCTAATTCTAAGTAGGTGGTTTTGGGAAAATCACTTCCACTCTCTAACCCTGTTTTCTCATCTATAAAATGGGGGTGATAGCTTACATATTTAAATGGATATAGATACGAATATGCATACTGTAATCATACATTTAGCTCACACACTGTGTTGCCAATCTTCTTGATTCTGACTTTCAAAACTCTGATCTAAACCATTTAAGATGGAGAATTTCTCTGAAGCTAGGTTTCGAGAGAGACAATGGGGTACATGTCAAGATTCTTCCTTGTGTTTCTCTACTGTGCTCAGTCCTTGTTTTATAATCTAGTCCTTTTTTTTCTCCCTGAGGTAGCTTCCCAGTCCAGCTCACTTTTAAGGGAGCAGAACACAGGCTTGCATACTATCTCAAAAATGACAGGTGGAGAGATGGTAGTTGAAGCCGGGGATGGCCTTAACAGTTGAGGCTCATTGTGAGCTAAGACGTGCGCTGTAAGCTTTTTGTTTATCTCTTAAGTTAGTTTTCTCTTAAAAGCATTCAAGATAAAAATAAAATATGTAAACCACCTGACATGGTTCCAGGAAGGCAGCAGACATCAGATAACAGGCCGTAATTATTTCAAAGATGACATACACAGATAGTTTTCATCTGGGCCTTCTTTGAATAGGCAGAGTTTATACTTTATACCACAATTTAAACATTAACTTTGTCCTAGGAATAAGGAAATTGATCCATATTGTTTTGCAGAAAGTGGTAGCTTAAGTTTCGCTCATCTCTCCTTAACTTCCTCAAATATCATCCTTCAGAGAAGGATCCTTTTTTTCAAGATAAGGTAATTTTTTTCTGTTTTGTAACTCCAAATAGATATTCTTTTTGTACAATTATCATGAAAATTAACTCTTTGTGTGTGTGTGTTGTGGAGAATTTATAAATGTGTAAACATAATACAAAAAATAAATTCTACCTGGTCACCTCTCCCAAATTCCAGTATTATCATTTTGTTTTGTATTCTTCAAAGTCTTTATAATTTTTTCTACATTTAGTTATAATTTCCTTGAACAAATCAAGCTCATATCTTGCATAAAGTATCATCTACAATTATTTGTGTCATGAGCATGAAGGCCAAAGATCGTCAACCCTCAGGTCAAGGACCAGCATCATTCGGTGGCCTTGGAGAGACTAGGCTGCCAAGATTCATAAGCCCAAGAGCAGGAAGAGAGAAGCGAGCATCCTCTGTCCTCATACTCCCATTAGGTTCTGACACCGCTACTCCCCTCCTACCACTGCCGCCACGCCAATCTGTCCTCCTACATCCTACTGCACAACATGTACCTTGCCTCCCCACTCCCGTTTTTGAGAGACTGGTCTTCAACTAAACGAGTCCTTGGTGGGACCACTAGGTCCTGGGCCACATCTGAACTCATGAAGAAATTGAAGAATTGAGTCTGCTTCTCCTTAGAAGCAGTAGGGCACGCATGGTACAGGAATTGCCTAGGCAAAACAAAGGTGTTTAAAAGATGACGAAAGGCAATAAATAAAATACACATTTCCCACAGTTGTCCCCATGCTTTTGAAAACACAGACCGGCTCAGATGAAGGCCATTCTTCCAAGGAAGGTGGTAACCAGAAGGGGCTATTTGTTCTGCTATAGATTGTTGGAAGGTAGCTTTGAGGGAAAGAAAGAAAAAGGCAGTTACATCTTGTCAATCAACAGCGGAACTGGCCCCTAATTGGAGCATGAGACCAGGAGGCGGAGCTTGGATCCCTGCAAACGAGTGTCTGCAGCTCAACTTTCCTGGGCCTACTCATTCCAAGGTCACAGACAGGTACCAGTCCAAGGGGCAGGTTTGAGAACCACTGACAGACTGATCGATGATATGCATTAGCCACTTCATTACCCGGCTTAGAAGATGGTAATATGAGGAAAGATGCTTCCTGTGAACCCTGCTTCTGGGCAAAGGGTAGATCAGATGGTTGGGCTTTTCAGAACTGTCAGGGTGACCGGCTGAGCGGTAGGACCCACCGTCAGAATCCAAGGAGAACCCTTCCAGGTAGGGATGGCGGGCTGCGTGTGTTCCAAGACAGCGCACAGTGTGGCCATTTTTCTTTTTCTATATAGCTTCAGATTGTAATTATCTGAATGTTTTAGAAACTCTGCAAGATAGTGGCCTTTATTGAGTCCTTCACTATATGAGCAAAATAGAAATGTTTTTGCTTTTGTTTTACATCTAAACTCTAAGTGAAACAATTATATTCTCTTGACTATGGTGTTCTTGAGAAATAAAATATGCCACCATATGCACAGAAATGTGCATTCAACTATTATATTTTTGAAATACATTTAAATCAGTAATTTTCATCAAATGTATTTTAGTAAGAGATACCTAATATTTAAATATTTCCCTCCAAATATTAAAGCAATCATGGCAACCATATAGCTGAAGAATGCTTCTTCCTTCTGAAATAGCTTTCATCAGGTCTTTGTTTTTCAGCCTTATATCTGATTGCAAAATTTTATTTGTAATTTTTGAAATTAGTAGAACACTTTTTGAATTAAATTTAAACAAGTCATTTATTTTGTGCGTCTATGAAAATACCCCTGAGCTACATCACCAATGTTTTAAATGTTTATTTTGAGACAAGTTCTTCCTACATTGCCAGGGTGAAGCTTTACCATGCAATCCTCCTGCCTCAGCCTCTCAAAAAGCTGGAATGACAACAAGCATGCGTCACCACACTGGCTATTTTTAATTGGACTTATCTTTAATTGATATTAAAGTACAAAGATGTTCGATTATGATATCTTTAAGCATTTAATCTTTTAAACATATTTTATTGTTTGATAAAGGAATTGCTCTCATGATTGTTCTCTGTTCAAGCCACATAGATTATTATCACAGACTTATTCTTATGAAATATATCTGGTTGGTTTGTATTTCCGTGTCTACAGCATTTGTCTTGCAAGAGCAAGGCCTTGGGTTCAATTTCCCAATACCACATAAACTGGGCATGTTGATACCCATAGTCACAGTACCTAGGAGGTTAAGGCAAAGGATTGCTGAGATTTCAAGGCAAGCCTGGGCTTCATAGTGAGTTCAGGATTAGCCAAGATCACAGAGCAAGGGCTTCTCTCAAGAAAGAAAGAAAGAAAGAAAGAAAGAAAGAAAGAAAGAAAGAAAGAAAGACAGAAAGACAGACAGACAGACAGACAGACAGGAAGGAAGGAAAAGACAGAAGATAAAAGAAGAATGTATCTTAAAGACTAAGCAGGATTTCATGATGCAAAGGCACTCAGTCTTTATGAGTGCAGTAATCCAGGGGTGATAAGAATTCTACACATTAATAGTTTAGGGCTGGTTGAAGTATCATAGTCCGGACTATGACGTAAATGGAAAAACTGCAGCAGACGTCAGAAACGTGCTGCTGCTTTCATCTTCTCTCACGCGCTGCTCTTTTCTCTTGCTCTGACTGGGCTTCCGCTTCAGTGCCCCTTTCATTCCAGTTGGCTCATCCCTTCCACCTGCAGGAAGCCCAGGGGTGAGCAAGACCTTCTTTCGTAGGTTGGTAGAGCCGACCATAAACAAGTCAGACTGGTCCCAGCAAGCTGTCTTCTGGCTCTTTTGTATTTACCAACATGAGCTCTGGTTTTGTTGCTGCGTTCTATTACAGCAGGAAAGCCTTTGCCATATCATGGCATCTCTGCCTGGGAGAGAGAGACATTGCGGATGACTGTAACATTGGCCTGCCAAAGGCAGGGTGAACTGTTGCTCTGTCTACACTTTATCTGAAAATCAACAATTAGTGCCGTTAGTTGTCGTATTGCTTGAGTCACCCTATCTTGAAAAGCTTCTTGGTCTCGGGTTCAATTCCCTGTACTCTTGCAATATATATATATATGCTTTGGTTTGATTTCCTGAAGTTGGAGAAGATAAAACAAAATGATATAATCTAATCTCCTTTTCAAAAAATTAAATGCTACATAAGCATCTTAAAGATTTCTGGGGATTCGCATCTTTATGCCAAATACAGCAATGATACATTTGCATTCTGGAAGCTGAGAATTGCTAAAACTCTGCTGTTCACTAAAACATTAAAAAAAATACACTGCGTCATGTGCACATGGACTTGAATTTCTTATTGAAGCCAGAAGAGGGCAGAAGATGCTGTACATAAGGCCATATTTGCATAAACAGTTTCTTTAGGTTATAATCCAAAATTGTCTTTCAAGTCAAAAATAATATGAAAATAGATAAATTACAAAAATACCTTGGTATGCTGAGCTTTATGTTTTGCTTTATTTTGTTTAGTTAATTAGTCAATTTTGGTGATGGGAATCTACCCCTGGCTCTCACACATGACAGGCAGACATTCTACTTTTGAGAAGCATCCCCAGGCAGTGGGACACTTTTAAGAGAACACAGCTCAGTCAGAGTAGGACCTGTTTCACAATAGACCATAATGAGGAAATCGCATAATATCTACCTTAGCCATCTCTCTAGATTTTTTTTTTCTGAACCCAATAGATTAACAAAACCATGAAGTATCAAAATTAATCATATTACAATATCTGCTACTCACACTCATAGTCTTGTTTATACAAGCGATGTCCTCATTGCTCCCATTTTAGGGATGGACAAGCCAAGTTAACCCAAGTCAAATTGTGGGCAGATTTAAGATAGTTGTAAAACACATAAGCAGAAGACCTCCAAAGTCTGCACCACATGCATGGCTGTTCTCCATCCAAAGAACAATAACCGTCTACCCAGAACAACACTACCAGGTACAAGGACCAACCCTTTGTGTCTGTCATAATTCTGTAGCTGGTTTGACTTTCTTTTTCCTTTCTTTTTCTATTTGGCATAAATATTTTTTTTAAATGGTGTCTAAAGAAAAAGAGAAAACAGAGGTAACATCAACCTGGGACACAGAGTCTACTGTGGGTAACTAAACTTTGCAGTTTGACGAGAGTGTCTACCTGACCTGCAGAGCTGTACTTAGGCTGGACAGTGGCTATTCTTAGCAGCGCTATAGAATGTCCTGCCTTCTCCCTGTTTCCTTGAATTAGAATAACTCTCAGCTAACTTTCAGTTTTCCAGGACCTAATAAATTGGTTCTCAGTTGGCAGTCATCCATCTGTGGCATGTTGGTACAAAAAGAAGGACCAGTGTCTTTACAGTGAAAGGCCAATAGCCTTACCTAAATTCAGCAATGTATTGGAGTGGTGAGGATGGAGGAACAAAGGGAAAAGTTTCTCCAGATAGAGGGCCAAGATTGTGAGTGCTGAAAGTCTTATATTGCTGACGCCATGTGTCCAGATCTTTGCTAGAGGGTGTGGGTGTGAGATCTAAAGACCAAACAACAACAAAAATCCACCTGTTTTCTACCATATCCCTGCAAGAAAATCTGAGTTAGCTCTAACTGGTTGCAAATTAAAAGTCAAAGTTGTTCATGAAACTTTGCAAAATTGGACCCTGTGGTTGTCCCTGTACTTTTAATACATTGACTCATTATCAATCAGGTCCTCAGAGTCCTAGCACCATAGATGATCATAGGCTCAGTCGAGTGGACATCAGGTAATGGCCTGCTCCAAGGTGGGCTTGGCAATGAGGATACTCCTAAGGACAAAGTCAGCAGTAGAGAGAGAGAGACAGAGAGAGAGAGAGAGACAGAGAGAGAGAGAGAGACAGAGACAGAGAGAGAGACAGAGAGAGACAGAGACAGAGAGAGACAGACAGAAAGAGACAGAGAGAGAGAGAGAGACAGAGACAGAGAGAGAGACAGAGAGAGACAGAGACAGAGAGAGACAGACAGAAAGAGACAGAGAGAGAGAGAGAGAGAGAGAGAGAGAGAGAGAGTGAGAGACAGAGAAATGGGGAATTTCTAGCATGGTCCTGTCAATAGTACTCGTTCATGGACTTAAAGCCACAGGCAATTAAATGAACTACTGAATTTCATGTTAAATTATGTCCTTTAATTACTTTATCAGGAATCGTGCATTGTCAATGTGTCAAAAGAGAATAACAAGAGAAATTTAAGGAAAGGACGAAGAGACCAAGAGAATGAGACAGAAGAAGAGAACAGGAGATGGGAGAAGAGGGAAAGAGAAGTGAGTAAGAGAAAGGCGAAGAAGGGAAGGGAGCAACAGAGGAGAGAGAGTTTTGGAATTGTAATAGACCAACACAGATTGGAGTGTGAGCTCACGTGCTTGAGTGTCCTCATCTCTAAAAAAGAAGCTTGTTTTGCAGCATCCTCCAGAATGACTGATTGTATTATAAGAGAAAATGTACACAAGAAAAATATGCAACAATACCCCGAAAAACTCCTGGCACACAGTAAACTCTTGATGCATGGATGTGATTATTGTTATTATTAGCTACCAGGTCCTACAACTCTTAATAATAGTCAAAGCACTCTAGAAATCTATTTCCCCTTGCATTACAAAAGAAAAACCAACTCATTTTGCTGAACTGTAAATGCACTAAATTAAACGTTCGGGCACATGAATTAGCATAAGCAATATCTCTCCACAAATTTGGCACTCAATATCTCTCAGCACATAATCTTTACCATCAAAGGAATGAGCTCCCTAAAATAAGCACATTAGTCAGCTGGAACAGACAAGCGTTGCTCACATCCACTGCACTACAAATTATCCAAAACTATAACACGTGTTTTCCAGGGAAAATACCAGGGTAAAGAAAGCCAGACGTCAGTGTTCCAAGTGTCAAGCTACAACCAGCTTTCAGTGAATACTTAGAACTAAGTCTATCCTCAGGAAGGTTTGGGAAAGGAGCCAGGGAGCAGGCAAGTGTTTTCTTCCTCTTCTCTGTAATTACATATAAAGAGACATATTAAAATTTATTTAGTAAATGAAAGCCTTTCATAAATTTTAATTCTATTTTTCAGGTCTTGCAGCTTACTTAATAAAAATCTAAAATATGAGTTCAGTCCTCTTTCAGGACCAAACAAATGTTAATCCTATCTTGGGTCACCACCATATACTCATCTTCCTATTTGGAGTAAGATTTATTAGGAAATTTTTATGATTTAAGAAACTTGAAGTAGAAATAAAATTTGCATGTAGACGTCATATTTTCCAATACCTTTACACTGAGCGTGAAACAGCTGGGTCTTAGCACTGCACATGGAGTTTACACTCTAGCCTACTGTCAAATTGAGAATCAAATTCCTGTGACTTCCAGTTTCTTCGTCATTCATCAGTTCTGCTTACGCTAGCCAGAGCTGAGTGTAGGTCTTATATCCCTCTTGCCTGCAGCATGCCCATGCTTAAATTCCTTGGGAATCATTGTACCTCAAGTGTCTGCCCGCTGTCCAAGTACTTTCTCTCAAGAGCACATCTAATCCTGGCCTGCCTGTTAAGGACAGCATCTAAAGGACTCAATGCACAGGCAAAATGATTTAACACGACATGCAAGGGCCTAGGCACTGCATGTCTTGGTGATTTCTTCCCCATGTACATTCACCAAGTCAGCCTGGGCATCGACTACAAGATCCTCTCTCATGAGCCAGATCTCTTGCTACTGGACTCTTGTCCTAGCATTTGCTCTTTCTGCCTTAGTGCCCCCTACCTACTTAGCTCAAATTTACAGCTGCAGGCTCTGAGAATATAGGTCCCTTCCTCTCCCCTAAGTCTGCTGGCTGAGGTTCCCGTCTTTGTGTTTCCAGAAAGTTCCTTTATATTACTGATGTAGAAGCCTCTTCGATTAGTCCTTTCCCGTCGATTATCAGCTTCTGGAAGGGAGCAAGTGTCTCATTCATCATTAGTTTCCCAACGCCTAAAATAAAGCCTAGCACACAGGGGAGGTTCAATGATGAGTTTTTATCTAAAATCCGCATTCTGCTTCTCCGGGCCAAGGGAGCTCTGGTACTCCGATGTCTCCTTGCCACTTAATTACCTCCTTTTGCTTCAGACGGATCCGTCCCAGCTCACCAACTGCATGATAAGCCACTTGATAGTGTTTTATCCTTCTTTCTCTTTTTCTTCCTTAGGTTCAAGCCTGCAATAGATTGTTTGCTTGCTATCGCTAAAGAAGCTTAGAAAAAAATGAATCCAAAAATCATTTTCTTTGTACAGAATCTATGACAGTTCTTGGAGATTGTCAGTTTGAATGGATCAAGGGGTGCCTAGCAGATTAGTAAAGCATACTCGTGGGTGTGTCTGGGTTGTGACAGATGATGGTGTGTAGGCTAGCAAGCTGAGGAAGGATGAGCCCACCTGACTGTAGGGGGTGCCACGGGGTGGACTGATTGCGAGGAAAAGCGGGAAGGAGGAGGAAATTGGGCCACATCTTGAAAGTTCCAGTTTTCTTTTTGAGTGGTGGGTGTGTCTTTTATTAATGCTGTTTCCTGTGGGTATCAAGCTGTAGCTTCTTCGGCCTTTCAGCACTGACTCACAAGAAGAGTTCCACGGGAGCGTCTGGGTCTTGATTCTCAAGCTGGATTTGCATCGCCGTTCTCGATTGTTCTGAGACTTCCAGCTTCTTAGACTACTGCTAGCAGGTACTGTGTCCTCCAGCTCTCTGGTGAACACATGGCCACTGTGGGTAAACTTACCTCTAATCTTATAAATAAGTAGATATATTACATCGTGAGTAATGACTCACTTGCAGGAAGAAACATTCCTTTATTGGGTGACAATCTCTACTGGCAAAGTTCAAAAGAAGAAAAAAATGGGCTTTATCATATGTAGTAAAGAGCAGTATTGTTTGGGGAAATAATTTTAAGTTATTTTCCAATAATATATGAACATTTACTTCTTAATTTGCCTTACAGTAAGAAAAATATTTGAAATCTGCTAAATCTGTTTCTTAAGAACAGGATTAGAAGAAAATATAACATCTGGTGTAATGTAGTTGTTCCAAAGTTTGGTTAACATCACAAATACCCGAGAGATTTAATGAAAATAGATTCCAAGACTTCATAATTTTGTGTTCATCAGGAATAGATTCAGAATAGACATCTCTATTTTTAGTGAGTTTATTAAGTCATTCTGATGAATACTTGAAAACACTGTGACAGCAGAGAGGGCACACAGTTGGAAAGGATCTAAAATTTCCCTGTCTGTGACACTGAATATGACTTCTGCTTGGACCAACTCCTGAGACAGGTTAATTAATAGCATCTATATCAGTTAATCTTGATTTTCAACTTGATTTAAGTAAGAGATAGATGCCTAGAAGATTAGTGAGGCACACATGTGAGCACGCCTATCATGCCTATGGGGAGTTGAGAGACAACTGGTAGGTAAGTGAGCAAAGGACGGAGACAGAGCCTCCCTCGTAGTAGGTGACACTGGGCAACAGGCTTGCAGCTCCTATGTAACAAAGTGCAGGGGAGGAAATTCGGCCAGTATTGGCAAGCTCACCTTTGTCTGAGTGAGTCTGTTCTTGCTAACCTCCCCTGTGGACATCAGACTACAGTTTTTTTCAGTCTTTTAGCACAGACTAATGTCAGGACTCTCTAGTGATCCTTTGGCCTTGAGCTCTCTCTGAAACCTTATCTTTTTTCGTCTGAAGCTTCCCACTTCTTGGTCAAAACAGCCACTGGATCCCCTGGCTCTCTAGTGTACAATGGTTGTTCCGGACTATCTGATCCTATAAGCTTGTCTAATACATCTCCTTTTATTTATTTGCATTTAATTTATGTTTAATTTATATTACATATATATATATATATATACACACACACACACACACACACACACACACACACACATGATGGTGTTCATTTAAAGACTTCTGGCCAATGCAGCTCCAGGTCTTTCTGTGTGGTTTTTACCCTGTCCCTTGACTCTGTTGACTTTATAAAGTAAATATAATCTTCAATTCAGACGATAGCTGTGTATTTACTGTACACCTATGTTCAATTTTCATGGACAGAAAAAAGTTTTCAGAAGATTGTGGTCAAATAAGCAAGCAGAGGCATTATAAAATGCATATCATAATGTTACAGTAGTTCATTTATTACTATATTTAGGAGGTCAGTATACTTTTTTCCTATGGGTTGAGATCCAATACATATATTTCAAACTCTCGTTCTACTTTTTTTCCTCCCAGCCAAATATCACCTGCTACATTAAGATCTGTGTGCCCAAGACCTAATTTTTCTCATCACACAACTGTCTTACTTAGCCCAGTGCCTGCTTTTAGGTAAACGTGTAGATGAGCGAATCCACAAAAAACACTTCTTTAAATGTGGAGTGTGTAAAGTGCATCTCCACATGCTATCTTCTTGATCTCTCAGCCTTGGGCTCACATTTACTCCTATTACTCTCCTATTACTCCTATTACCTCCTATTACTCTCCTCAATTGGTACACATATTTTGGAGGAGGTAAATGGAAGGCAGATAAAGCTCTCAATAAGGTTTCTACAGGCTCTCTACAGTCTAGTGATTCTTAGAGTCGCTTGCTGCAGAAATAACATGAAATGATTCTCTCACATTATCAGAGCAGCTGTAAAGTAAACTAAGTGGCCTAGCTGAAGACTGAAACGAGCAAAGGCATTTTTGTGCACACACTTTTTTCAATCGCTGGATAAACTTTGATGCACCAGCCTAAATTCATCTCTTGTTCTCTGCCCTCTGACAAAATAAGAGCTTTATAGCAACACCCCTTAAACAGTGAAGTGGAAGAAATTCCAATTCTGTGGCCTTAAACTTATTGTCTGTCAAACGTAGAAAAAAATTATGGAAAATAAATGAGTTTTAGTCCATTCTGTTGGTGGTAACACAAGAGCGAGTAAAGTGAAAAAACAGTTATGTATTTGATTTTATTTCACCGAAAGTGATTTTTTTGTTCATATATTCTAAGATGTGGATGATAACTGAATATAAGGGAATTTTTCTAGGCTATTCTAATGCAAAGTGATTTTCATTCATGGGATATGGTAATTCAAACTTTATTCCTAGAAACTATTGATGTGAAAAAATATTGAAACAACAGTAACATAAATACGCAGTATCCTATTGACTATTTTTCTCACAAAGAGAAGTAGAAAATTATTGAGATCACAAAACTGGGGAGACACATCACAGTAATTGTTGTATTTCTCTTCACCCCAACAAAGGTTTGCCTCATCTTGCCTAGCCAACCTTCAATTCACATAACTAAATTCAGCTGAATTTACTTAAACGAATAAATACTATCCACTTTACAACAGTGGGTCAAGAAGTATGAAGCACTTGATGTTTAATTAAATTATTAGTTTCATCACCAAAAATGGTATATGTTAAGACCAGTCCTTAACGACAAGCAGGTGATGATAGCACCTAGGACACAGAATATATAGGATAAGAATGAATATTGATGTCAGATGTGAAATAATTACGTGATTGCATGTTATTATTATAAATATTAGGTGATTATGTTCCTATGGTGGGCATGCAGATGAAAATGTGTGCACAATGACATAGGAAGACCTGATATCAGATTTGAGTTTAAATTTTCTCCATAAAGGTAACACAGGGAGAGGTATGTCCTCATGTTAAATGTCAACACATTTACATACACTTAAAATTTGGTAAGAAAAGACACAAGGAAATAATTTTCACATCCAAGTCCAAGGAAGATGATTGAAAAAAGGGGGATAGAATTCAGAAGGTAAAGATGAACATTTGGCCTTGTTTTCTGACAAAGCTTATTGAATGTGACAGTTTAAATAAGAAGCTGTAACTTCCTAGTTAATATTTCATCCCTGAATGAGAAGAGTTCCCCTGATCTGTCATGTTGATCAACCTTAGGGCCCCTAATACCAACCATCGCTCCCTGCAGTCCTACTATGAGTAAACAACAGCTTGCACTCTACCCACTCTCAGAAAGTATAGCAATATTATACAGCACCATAGTACCTGACTCCAAGCCCGTACTGTATCTCAAACTCTAAACTAACACTTGCTTCTATCTTGGTCAGTGTGTCCAAGAAATCTGACCAGAGGGTAAGGTGGCTTCAAAGTTATAACACAAACTCTGTCATACATAGCAGCAAAAGGAAACATTTCCCCAGATTCAATGCAATTCCCTTCCCTTTATAAAATTTCTCCTGAAAGATCTTTTATTTAATCACATGGCAAGACTTAAATAAATTAATTACCACATGCTTTATCATTCTCCCCAATTTCTATTTTTCTCCGTGTCAGCTACAAATTGCATTCAAGTTTCTGGATAGAGGGAGTCTCTTTCCAAAGCCAGAGCTAGACTTTTCCCCCTCTGCATGAACACTACTCCCTTGCAACCTCTAACGCTGAGAGAATTATAGTCATAGCATCCTAGGTAAAGCAAAGTTTTCAATGTTTTGCTTTAGAAGAAATGAAGAATCTATAAGAAAGTTGCAAATGTTATCTATAAGTTCGCAAGAACTTTATGTTTAAGCGAGCCATAAAAACGCTACACATCTAGTTATTTTGAATTTTATACAAATTCTTTTGGGTATATCCTGGATTCTGCAAACAAAATATAGGACATCCAGATACCCAACAATTTTAGTGTAGATATTCCTTATGCAATACTTGAGACAAATTTGAGGGTAAAATATGTGTCACTTATCCAGCACAAATCTACCAGATCTATGGAATCTGAAACCTCTACCTATACACTCTCCATTCCATTATCCAGATGTTTATATTTTACCAGATTTGATGGTTTCCTTTTTCTTTCTCAAAGTGTGTTTCAGAAACATGGTGTCTCTTTACTTCTATAAAAAGGACAATCTCAGACATAAAGAATGTAAAATTTTCTTATATTGGGAAATTAATAATGATACAATCCTTGGCCTTCTTGATACATTTTGGGGGGTGTCATAATTTTTTAATCTCTTTCATTTTTTGGGTGGTTGTCTGTTTGTTTGGTGAGACAGGGTCTCACTCTGTAGCCCAGGCTGTTCCTGAACTCATTTTACAGCCCTGGCTGGTCTTGGACTCACAGACAATCCTCTTGCCTCAGCCTCCCAAGTTCTGGGATTACAGGTATAAACTACCACATCTGGCTTTATGTGGACCTGGGGAATTGAACTCAGGGTCTAGCCCTTGCTGGGCAAGTGCTTTAACTATGGTGTCCCTCCTCTAGCCCTCTTTCATCTGTTATTTGTCCAGTTTCTCTCTGGCTTTCATGATCTTGGCAATTTTTCTTGTTTTGGCACAGGGTCTTGCTTTGTAGTCCAAACTGGACTTGAACTCATTGTGCAGCCCAGAGTAGCCCTCACCTCACAGCAATCATTCTGCCTCAGCCTCTCCAGAGCCAGGATTGCAGGCATGAGCCATCACTCCCACTTTACGTGGTGCTTGGGAATCTCACCAAGGGCCTTGCACTTGCTGAGTGAACACTTCAACCCCTGAGCTACGCCACCAGTGCTGAGCTTGATAATTTTGAAGATTACAGGAAAGAGATTTTGTAGATTTTTCCTCCGTTTGGGTTTGACTAATGATTCCTCACTATCAGACTCAGAATTCCAACAATAGTGATGTTTTCCTCTTTGTGAGTGCATCCTTCTGGAGTGCCTCACTTTTTAAAGAGCACAGAATGATAGTAATAAACAAAAGTTTATCTCAGCTACCATACTTGGAAACAACAAAACTCATCCCCTGAGAGAGTTCTCCAAGGAAATGACGTTATCACAACAGGGATGTCTATATTAACCCAAACTTATTTTTTATCAAAGAACAACAGAGGCTCAATTCCACCTGAGCCAGGTTGAATAAATGAAGCCAAAATGGGCTGTGGTTTCCTTCTCTCCAGGGTGCCAATCGCTCTTGGAATTCATTCCTGATATGTGAATTTAAACATAACTTGCAGAAACTTACTCAACACATTATGATTCTCCCTGTGCTGCATAAAAGAAACACACACACACACACACACACACACACACACGAGCAGCAGCCGCAGCAACATACTCATTGTCCACATTCTCCTCTCACATGAAAGACTCGATGACTTTCAGAGTTGCCTCATTTAAAAATTTTTTTTTAATCCATGTTTGCTACAAATTTGTGTTTTCCCCTTTCCCTGAAAAACTTAGGTTTCTGTCCCTGCAGCACTGAAAGGAGATGGGCTGTCGATTAACACGGTCTCTGCTGCTGCACCACAATACTTGGCACTGGGTAACTTATAGACAAAAGAAATGCATTTGGCTCATGGTTCTGGGGGCTCAGAAGCCTACAGCTGCGGTGCTCCTGGCTAGTCCGGTTATCCTGCAACATTAGCTCCAGGCTAGGAGGTCTTGTAAGAGAGACAAGGTAGGAGGAGGCTTGGGAGAACAGCCCCTCTTGTAGCATTTAGCTCACTCGCACACCCCGACAGCATCTATTGCCTTGGATAGGGCCCAACCTCCTAGCCTGCTGCCCTGCATTAATCCCAAGCAGTGGAACATTCTGACAGGCGGTCTATGGCTTCCTGTGACCCAACAGAACTGGTAACATGATCTTATACTAAGTAAATTATGATAGTATGTGATTTTTAGTAAAGCTCTTTATGTCTCCATTGAATAGAGGTCCAGAGTTTGCGTAAATGACAAGAGAAGTCTGTATGGGGCAGGGCAGTGCCAGCTCTGCCTTCGGAGTGTGGCAAAGCCAGCCAACAGAACGGAAACTATACCTAGTAGGTGCATCCTTGTGCAACCTGGACAGTCACATGCAGAGTAAGAGATCTTATCCTGCTTACATCATGTATGTGCCTGCGAGGACAGCTACCTACAGTTTTTGTTTCATAACATAACAGTTATAATTCCAGGCATTTCATAAATTCATCCCTTCAGGAAATAAGAAAAATCTCTTATTTTCATATGATAACAATATAAACCTGGTCATCATTGTTTCAAATTTGAAATCCTGCTCTTTTTCAAATTCTTCTATTTCCTTTCTCACTTGTACTTTCAAAAAAAATGGCGCACCTACTCTTGTTATAACTTCTGTGACTTTGAAAAGACGCCTCTGCATAGCTTATCACCGGGAGGGCCCTTTCTGTCTGTCAGGGAGGTAGTGTCTCTCCTTTGGTGTTAGATTTATTTTATTAACTTATCCTTTCACACCTAACGAAAATTAAGCCAGTTGCTTCTTTTCAGTCCTCCTAATAAAAGTATTGTAACCTAGATTAAATTTCTCTCCATTCAAGTGTATTTAGCCTAGTCTCCAGTGTCTAATTTTATGTGCTTATGTCCATAGAGTTTGCTTATCAATATCTCTCCTCGCCCAAATATTCTTTTTCAGCTTAATTGTAACATACACCCTTAAAAACAAACTATCTCATTGTTTTTATACAGGTACTTAGAAGGAGATTTACTATTTTTTCCTAATAATACAGCTTCTTCTTCATTTCCTTAGTTAAACCGATTTTTCAGAAACCAATCCAATTATAGGCCTTTCTGATAGGGTTTATTGGTTTATTGGTAATAAACAAACTTTTTAAAATTTTTTTAAGTCAAATCAAAATGTCAATACCCAGCATTGAATGCTAATATTTTAAACTGTGCTCTGCAACTCTGCAATTAACTTCTTTGGAGCCAATCTCAGACTATTTAATGAAGGTTTAAACTTGAGCCATGATAAACCCTCTGATATCAAAGAGCTTAGACCCTCTTCAATTCTTTCCGTTATTTCTAAATGTAATTCATAATAACACAGAAATGAATCGCACTCAGGGGATGGGATCTAATTTTGCCTCTTGAGTCTGGCGAAAGTTGGTGCTTTGGGGAAGCTGGCTGTCTTTGGAGTGTCGTAATCCACCTTGACGATACAACCATCAAGCCATTTTGTTCTGTCCTGCCACACCTAAGAGGCTGAAATAAGCCTGTACATTAAAATTAAAATTCTTGCATCTTGAAATGATCTTTGCAATTAGTAAATATCTTTCTGTACTCTTCATTCAACCTTAGGCTTCATTTGTGTAGATAAATTTTACATCCTTTGTAGCGGCTTAGTTGCTACTAACAGAGTCCCTGGAAACATCATTTTCCACATTAACTATCACGCTCTATAAAAAAAAAAATCACAGTCAAGAATTATAACATTTCAAAGTTGAAGGTCTTATGTCATTTGCCACGAAAGCCTGAGACCGAAGCTACCGATTTTAGTCACATCAACAGCCTTGAAATTTGTGTCATATTGTCCCTAAATGACAATTTTTATTCTATTATTTTTTGAAGATGCACACTAAAGCCTAAGGTGGCGATTTGAGTCTACCAGTAAACAATATTTCTCTTTTACTTTCTAGGTTGGGATTGATTTAAATAGAACAGTCAGAATGATACTAAAATGCCAACAATAACAGCTTTTACTGATAAAATTCCACAAAGGTGCATTTAGATACATGGTTATAAAGGATTTTCTAATGCCCTGTCCTTTAATTATTGATCCTAGCCCCTGGACCTTAACTTTAGAGGATAGTTTTAATCTATTCAATCAAGTGTTTCCTCTGTCAAGATGAACACTTGTCAGAAGACAGGCATACCCAAAGACAAAAACCAGAACCATTACACCATGCTTAGAACTCATCCTGAAACTCACAAGCCACCTCCTCTCCTTTGAGAAAGCACCCGGGAGTCACAAAGACTGAAGAAAGATCAGAAAGTTTCTAGCAATTTTCTGAGACCCTTGACTCAGGCTCAAGATTAAAAAATCTCCTGTATGGAAGCAATGTTCTTTAAAGTTTTTGCCCAAAACCGATACCTCTTAATATTATAATAGCAAGATGGAAAGAAATATGAACAGGAAACTGTTAACTGTTAACCTCTTGTAACTTGTTCTCCCCATTCCAGTGTTATTGGTAGGCGAAGGATAACAAGTCAAGCTTCTGCCCTCATTCTTCTCCCCTCAAGTTATTATTTACTATGTTTTTGTGATCCATAATAACTACATGAAACTTGGGCAATTGGGGGATATACAGATCATGTCTTAATATTTTCTTTCCTTTTCCCTCCTCGTCCTCTCTTCCGTTTGTTCATATACAAGGTATAGACACCTTTCTGGCTACAGGTGTCAGAAGCAGCTGGGTTCAAAAGGTTCAACACCTTCCCTTCTCTCTTCTTCTCCAGCTGTTCTGCAATTGCATTTTGTTATCCTCCACTGAAAGCGCTCTGAGTTTGGAACAAGCCCCATTACTTTGGAGCGCATGTTCAGGTACTGTCAGCTGCATCTAAAAGCCGTTCTGCACCATAGTCTTGAAATTGTTAATTTTCTACTCCTTTTCCTCTTCCCGGCGCATCTGTTCCTCAACTGCTTCTGACCCCAGGTTAGGAAGGAGAGAGTGTTCTTTTTCAGGCTTCTTCAGCCTCAACACTCCTGTAGAGAATAAGCCAGGGTCGCACCCGGCAGGGGTAGGCAACTGGCAAATGTAATTTCTCTTACATTTTCAGCTGAAACATGCATCGCACAGATTCAGATGCCATTTTTCTTCCAGCCCTCTGATGCCTATGATTTAAAGATTATTCAACTGGATGGAAATCAAGCTCTTTTGCCACTCGTTCTATTATATTTCATTCTGGCAGACTAAAATAACACACCAATTATCTTCTCGCAATCTCTTTCTGTGGTCTTTTTTATCTCTCCGTCCATCTGCGTTGTCCCGGCCAAATGATGATACGCTTTTGTCAGCTTTCTCCACTCCAAACAGGCCCTGGTGAAACAGAGTGTGGGATAATCCAGCAATAGGGTGTAGTTAATTTTTGTCTACCCAACGACAGCTAATGGGACCATGGAAGACACAACAGGAGTGAGGGGTTTTTTTTTGTTATAAAATGGGTCAAATTTGTTTTCCATTATGAGTCCGTATTGTGTAAGGTGGCACTATTGTACTCATGCCTTCTGTCCAGAAAGCTTCTTTCCCTCCTGCTGGGATGGAACAGGAATGTCTGTTTTTCTTGAAAACAGGTGAAGCTCTTGGCCCTGAGATACACCACAAAATACATGCCAATTGCAGGTGTCCCAATTTGCAGACTCTTTCCTTCCCCAGATAATACTTAGGCTTATTCTTTAATAACCCCCTTCACCTAGAAGGAGAATTATTGTATGGCAAACGCAAATCTGAGAAGACCTGAACAAGAGAAAATAACTCAAATTATACCAAATCTATGCAGGTTAGACAGTCATAAGAATACTCGAAAAAAGAAACTCTCTCATAAAACATGATTGAAGGCTGCAACAGTGTAGAAGTGTCCAGGTTATCCATAGCCATTTACATAATATTGCATCAAAGATTTGAGGCCCAAGCAGGGAAACAATCTGGGTAAGACGTCACCATTTCCTAGTTCTCTAATCAATGACAAACATGACTAAAGATTCTTGGAACTTTTATTGAACTGAAATGTGGCCATAGAGCTGCTCCAAATATTCGATCAGATATTAGTGATTGGTGCAGGGAAGCACATATTATGAAAACAGTGCCATCAGTATTTCAGGCCTGCAAAGAGATCTCAGAAGGCTCAGAAATGGATATTGGCATTAAATATTTTATTCTCAAATATGCTTCTATGTTTGTGAAACCCCATTATCCTCTTAATAACCTACATGTCAAAAAAACTGAACTGTCAATAATAAATTTTATGAGAAAGGTAAATCCCAGGACCTCCCACTCAATTCTGCCACAAATTATACTTCAGAGGAAAACCAATCAGCCACACAAACAAACAAAAAGTTTAATGAATAGTCAAAAAAAAAAAAAAAACCCAGACACTCTAAAACCTATGGGGGCCAAAAATCATGATATAATGCATTAAAGTATTCTTACACGCTACTTTTTAAACATTTAGTAACACAAGACTTTAGATAAAGAGGGCTTTAGCTGAAAAATGCAAGACAACAACGAAAACAAGAGGAGATTTTCGGCATCACCCACCAATCATTAATTTCCATGACAAAGAATGGGTATAAATTTAAATTAAAAGATGCAAAGTGCATGAATATAATTTTGGGAACTATCCCAGTGTAAGATGGCTAATGCTTTTGCAGGGGATATTAGAACGGTCATGCTTTATGATTCACAATTTTTATTCTCTTCCAAAGTAACCATAAATTAAAGAGGACTTGCAAGAGTGAGAAAGTCAAACAACAGTTACAAGTTAGCTTACTTATCCTTCGTAAGTTCCTATGAACTTAAGACCCAATGACATAGTTTCTAGTAAAGGTCTTATAAATCTTAAATTCAAAGATTTTCATAGATGGAAGGTATAAAGCCAAGGGGTGCAAGGCAGAATAGCCAGCCTTCATGTTGTGATTGTCTCGTATCTTCAAACCTAAAATATCACATCTTTAAAAAAAGGAGAAAAGAGAAAAATTTTGGTATACAGTTACATGCAGATTAGTGAAACATACCTAGCAACTGCTGGCATTTGAGTTATATAAATTTGGACATAATATGATTTTACGTTTTGCTCTGTTTCAGCTTCTATTGCATAAATATGTGCTCATACACAGCCACGTTTCTGAAGCCCTCTATGATTTTGAACTAATAGCATCATATATTGTAAGTCACACGGGCTTGGAGCCAGAAAGACATGGCTTTGAGTCCCCGTTCTGTCATTTACTCTGTATGATTTTGGGCCAAGTTAATTAAGCTTTATGTATCTTGCCTTGAAGTCTTTTATGACAATTCTATTCAACAGTTGTATAAAGATGTTTAGTTCATATTCTGACCCAGGGTGGTAATTTAGCAAAGCTTTTTCCACTGCTATATTAGTTAAAAAAATAAACAAAGATACTTGTGTACAGGATGGCCTTAATTTCATTAATAGCTCTTTTTCCTTACAAACTTAGGAATGCCAAACCAATAGGTTGATACCCAAAACTCAAAATTTTACTGGAAGAGAGTAAATAGTGTAAGGTAAAAGAAGAGAAACCTCCAAAAAAAATTCCTTGGTGCCTTTTAGATTGCACTTTGGTTTGGTAGAGTTTTCTTGCCAACATCTGTTTATGATATAAACATTGTGAAAGAAAGCAGTGATTTACAAGGCAGACTGCTTGAGTTCAAATCCCTACTCTTCCTCTGACCACATATGCAATTTTGTACAAATTAATCAACTGCTCTCTGCCATCATTTTCTCATGGTCAAAGGCAGAAGCCATTTGTAGATTTCTACCTTTGACGGTTGTTCAGAGGATTAAGTGATTTAATGAAGAAAAATGTTTTGGGTTATAAAATCATCAGAAAACGTATTTTAACTTCCAACTTCACATCTACCTGGCTTGTTTATTTCACGCACATGAAGGTCATTCAGGATAAACACTAGGGATGACCAAGATATTCTTGGAATGCTTAAACCAAAAAATTACGATAAACTCATATGGCCACGAAGCCCCTTCAAAACTCTATTCTTCACTCCAAATGCATATGATCATTTTTGCCATTATCTCAAGCAGTTTAGAAATACTCTTTCCTGAGTGTTTTTACCAGATGTGATAAAAACCAGAAAATGCTACTGAACAATGCCATCCCACAGAAATCAGTCTCCTAAAAACATCACGGTGTGTCTTCCTGCTCATTAGTCATTAGATCTGGCTCCCTGTGCCTTCTGGCTGGTCCTCAAAGTCAAAATGGCCTTGAAAGCCGTCTAGTTGATTCGCAGCATCAAGGCAACCATGACAGCAAATTTAAAGACACACACAAATGGAACTTCTAGGACTGCTTCCCAATGCGTCAAGAATAGTGAGATCAATGTGTCCAAAGTGAGGGGGAGTATTTGGAGAGATAGTAATGGCGATACATTTTTATTATAATAAATATTTTTAAATAAAAAGTATTCTTTGTATTTTTACTATGTCCTATAATTTTTTTTCCTTAGAGAGAGTCTATTCTGTGTTAAGTTCCTGCCAATGAATTTACAACATGGATTATGTAGTGAAGGGTCGTAAAATAAGTTGGTTCACGTTCATTAGCATACATGTACTAATTACCACATCCAAGAGAGACCTAATTTCTTTTCCTCTCCACGTGGAAGCCAAGTTTCTGTGTACTGCAAAGAATAGAAAACAGAAAGGAATAATAGCAAAGGGGCTTAAAATGCAAAACTTTGCCTTTCGAAATGATATTACTCAGGTCTCTACAGATGTGGGATGTTTTCTCAGCCTGTCACTCTCGTTTGGTCCTTTCATTCATCTGTGGGTCTCATGGTCACCTTACAGACACAAGGAATTGCATTCTGATTCAATATTGAGCATTGCCTGGGTCAGGCCAACATGCAAATAGCAGAGAACCGAGTCCGTGGGAAACCTCGCCATAAAGGAATGGTCCAGGTGGCATTCATTCTGAAAAGGTGACAGGGACATTAAAAAAAAAAAACTTGTCTGAAGACTATAAATCAAATTGAGAATCCAATGAAATTGCTGTAGGTTGGCTATAAATGTATATGATCATGTATACACAAGGGTGTTTCATATCGTTGAAGGTCTTAGAAAGCTACATTTCAGGAATAAATCTGAGTTTTTCAGGTGTGCTATTGCAGGAGACAGGAAGCAAGGACCTGCCTCGCTACTCAGCGGTTGGCAAACATAAAATAAGTGAGTGGAAACCAAGGACGTCCTACGTGAAGCTGTGCGAAACAATGACTTGTGACGAGACAACGTTGTGTTTCTCTTTCCCTAAAAGAGTTGGCAAATCTGACCTATAAATCTGTCATTGCTGCCAGGAGACAGATCCTGACATTATCTCACTTTATGGATGAAGGCTAAATAAAACGCAGGCTTCAGAATTGGGTGTAGGCTCGGGGAAAATTTGCTTCACTGGTCCTCACAAGGTTTAAAGCATTTGTGTACTGTGGTAGAAAGAAAGGCAAACTTGAATCTGATTTTGGTGGTGAACTTTATTAAAATCTCTTCAGTTTTAGCCTTTACTTTTTCAAATGAAAAAATGTTTTGTTTACTTAGCAGCATCTCCAAGGAAGTACTTTACTAGTGAGAACAATGTAGCCTTATGCATGATGGAGCGCTTCTTAAGCTGCAACTAGCTTGCCCTTGGTAATTTCAATTCTACCATGTTTTCTACTTTATGCCTGTACTCCGTTGCTTCCTTTACCAAAGCACCCTCTCTTTTTTGCTTAGGGCATCAGAAACACCTACCTATCTATATGTATTATCTTACTGTTCTCCTGATCCCAGGACCTCTGTGGCTTACCAGACCAGTAGTCAGTGAACTAGGACACAGGCTCTCTGCTGTGTGGTGGAGAAATGCCTTATTAGCCAGAAGAACACTGAGTGGTTGTTACCAAAATGCATACTATCTTTTTGCTTTTCGAAGCTGGTCCCTCAAGCTAAGAGCAGAAGATCACAACTCAGTGACAGGGAGCCATCTAGTTTGAATTTTATGCTTTGTAAAATCAGATGTGCCCTGGGAGAAAAATATATGTATGTATGTATGCATGTATCTATGCAAGTTATTACCATTTGCTACAATGTTCAATATTTTTTCTTTAATGAAATACAAGAAAATTAAAAAGGAAAAATCTTATTGCCACAAGTCAATGGCAATCACAAAATTACAAAGCATCCATTTATGCTGGACACAATTTTTATATCTCAAACAGTATAATATTTATTTTGAGCAGATGTGTCCAACTTGAGGCTGCAAGTTATCTTTGCCCTTGTTTTCTCATTAATAGTCTAATAAAAATTTAAAAATAAAATGTTATGATCATATGCATAACTATATCATATATTTTATATATGGTCTCAGAGAATTTCTCTCCACTCAAAAAAAGATGGGCCGGAAATAACAGCAGGCCACAGGCTGGATACACCTGCTCTAGAGCGAGAAAAAAGTACTTTTTGAGACAAAGTATGATTCTGTATTCTTGAACTCTCTATGCAAATTAGGCTGGCCTCAAATTCTCAGCACTCTTCTTCCCTAAGCTTCCAGAGTGTGGAAATGACAGGCCTGTACCACAAAACCCAGCTTTTTGGGGAGTGGGGTAACAAGATCTTATTCTGTAGTTCAGGCTGCTTCTGAACTTGTTACGTAGCCCAGGCTGGCCTCAACTCATAGAGATCTTTCTGCCTCAGCTTCTCGATTTCTGGGATGCACCACCACACCCAGTTTATGTGTTGCTAGAGAATCGACTTCATGGCCCTGTGCTTGCTGGGCAAATATTCTAAGCACTGTGCTATTCCTCAAGCAGTCTGGCTAATATTTATGAGGTGCTGAGAAACTGAATCCAAGGCCTTGTCTCAGCTAGCAAGTGCCTGAGCCACAGAGCTGTGCCTCTAGCACACTAGGTGAAAAACATGATGAAAACTGAAGACTTTTTTGAACAATATATCCGCTGACAAAAAGTGGGAGAAAGTCTAAAATTTCCTCTTGATAATTTAAACTAACCTTTCTATGCTTCGTCTCAGGGTGTAAGAAACAACTCCCCATCCTTTGCAGCAGTCGGAATGTAATGACTGACAGAAAAGAACAGAGCAGAGTTGCATGTGGCCCTAATTTTAAATCTACTGATTTTAGGATTTTCTCAAGTATTTACACAATATGAGGGAAGCCTATGATGATCTATGCATTTGATTATACTCTACCTAATAATTGAGTTAAAAAGTCGAACCACTGAGGACTTGTCCTTAGGTGCATAGACTCCTGAGCTACGCAAATGCTTCTGAAGAGACAGAGACCGAAAGCACAGAGGTGTCTGAAAAATGCCTGGGTGTGCGCACAGGCATCATGTGAACAGCGAGAAGTAGTTCAAACAGATATTTAAAACAGGACAGACCCAAACCCTAGTCTTTGCGTGCTGAAAAGAAAGGCAGATTTCACCCTGTGGGCAAGTTATAACCACCGAAGTTTCTAAGCAAGAAATCTTCCCACTTCTTGCGTATCTTTGATGTAGAATATTAGCTGATTCACTTATGATAAGGATAGGTTGAGCAGACGGGTCACAAAGGCATTGATTTTCCTTCTCATAAATAAGATGAGGAATACCAACCTGCCTTCTCCTCTTAAAGAACTTTAAAAAAAAAAATAAAAAGCCACAATCACCTTTTAAATACCCAACATTCACTGTTACTTTTACCAAAATTAACTTGTGTACAAATAAGTCTTCACGTAGCTTCTTTCCTGAGGTGTCATACAAGTGAAGTAACGGTCTTGTAAGCATATATTTCACCAGAGGTGTTGACTCCTGTTTTTCTTTATCATAAGAGAAAATAAAAGGAAAATGTAATGGGGAGATTTGATACCGCCTTTCCATCTTTTTCAATCAAGAAAGAGTAAACAACTTTCAAAATAGACAAAAACAGTAGCAATGAACATTCTACATTCACTAGGGACATTTTGAAATTCTTACTGTTTTTGTAAGATTCTCAGGGTAGGACTAAACTAAAAAGGAGGTTTAATTTCCCAGGGGTTTCATTTCTGGGAATACTTTCCTTTCTGCGAGTTGTACCAGGCCCCTCTTGGCACTGAGGAGGGTTTGATTCATTCATATGATCTCTTTCACGAATACCAAGCTGGTAATCCTTGAAATAGGAGCACAGGCAGAAATCCCAAGTAGGTCAACTCATATTTTGAGTTCGTGTCCAACATTGCTATGAAACCAAGTGGATCGGGGATTCCACTGATGATGCGAAGATGTAATAGACAAACTCTTTAAAATTCTACTACAACAATCTACCTACGAAATGAGCAAAACAAGAAGAGACACTTCCTGAAGAGGATGGAAAAATGCTACATAATAGGAATTGTGTTGAATTTATATAGAAGTTTTGGCAGTATAGCTGTTTTGGCTATATTAATCCTTCAACAGACCAGTGGGTTCCAAATAGTGTGGCGTGTACACACAATGCAGTACCTATCCTTCCATAAAGAGATCTGAAGCTTTCATAGGTAAATAGTCGGACTCTGAAGCCATCATACTTAGCGAAGTGAGCCAAACACAAAAAGGTTAAATACCGCATAGCAAGAAAGGGCAGAGCTAGACTATCTTTCTCCAGGTCATGTCCCCATGATCCATCCCTTCTAGTGTTAAGCCCCGGTGATTAGCCCTTCCTGGGTCAACGCCCAGCCATCTACATCTTACCAGGCCCCACCTCTTAAGAGCACATGGGATCCGTAGATATTCTACAACATCCACACACTGGTGGTTTTGGGTGGGCTTTCCATATCCACGCCATAATAGAAAGCGTGTGCGTGCATGTGCATAGATATGTGTATGTACTTGTTAGTAGTAGTGTGATGTGCATGGTATGCTGTGTGTGGATTCATTGAGAAGCAGAAACCAAGAAATGCATTCTCGAAGGATTACTGCTCATTTCTGAGGGAATGAGAACTGTACTGAGACTAAAGGCTATCAGTATTTATTTATTTATTTATTGCTTTTTGGCCAAATACAGCTGTTAACAACAAATCTCCTCTCCACGCTTGCTTCTGCCTTCTGCACTCCACATAGCCTTCTGGTATACATGGGATGCAGGCAGACACATTTAATATTCTGGCAAATCCTTTCTTTTTCTCTCTCACTTGGAGTGTGTGTTGTGTGTGTGTGTGTGTGTGTGTGTGTGTGTGTGTGTGTGTGTGTGTGTTAGAAGGAGGAGGAAGAAAGAAAGGGAGAGAGGGAAGATAGAATCACTTACTAACATGGTTGGTTTATTTCCTTCTTGCTAAAATACTGTCACCAATTGTTTGCTAATTCTAGATGTTAAAATTTTAAATTTCATGTTATACTATAACAGATATTGTAAAAGCAGGCATCTTTCCCATTATATGTCTCTTATTAATATATGGATTACATTTAAACCACTGTGAAGCATTTTTTTCACCCAAAACTTGAGCTTTCCTTCTCCTTTCCCTGTGTTTCGAACTGAATTGAGCTCTCTGAACTGCATCTTGATTCACGTTTAAAAACATTTTTATGATCTCCAGTTGTTTCTCACCCCTCAGCTATCACTAAATCACCTCTTTAAGCTCTCCTGTAACTTGAATTTGCCGTATGGTAATCTTAGCAAGTTGACATCAAGTATCCAGATTCTCTTAGCTTAGACAACCCATGCAACCTGGAGACTTCTGATAATGCAGGAGGCAATACTAACTTTCCTATATTTGGCCTCATTAAAAGACTGTAGCCAATAGTTGGCACTGGCAATGATCTGAATCAATGCAGCACAGACAACAGCCCTATGGAATCCCCAAGATATGAACCTGTTTCTTTGAGTTAAAAACAAACAGCAGGGTGTAAACAGCTCTATACAACTCTAATATATATGAAACAAATTTTCTTTCAGAGTCAGACATCACGATAAAGAAGGCAGGTTTACTCAGTTCTGAAGTTCCAAGATGGAGGGGCTGCATCTAATGATGAACTTCCCGTTGGCAGTTTCCTGAGATGGCACTGCATATTACTTAACAAGAGATGGGAAGGGTATGTGTATGTTTGCGTCTCTTCTGATGTCTTTCCACTAGGATTCAATCGTGAAACTCCACTTTGATGGCCATTCCAAACCCTAGTACCTCCGAAAGCCCTACCTCTAAACATCACTCTCATAACCCAGTGGGGTTTACGTTTCAACTCAGGAAACCTTGAGTACATACTAAAACAACATCCATATTCAGACCATAGTTGGGGGGATGGGGTGGGAAAGATGCTTCCTTTCTAAGCAGGAAATGTGGGTTGTTTGTGGCATTGATATACTCAATGTCATTTGCTCTTCTGTGGTTCAGTAAACCCAAAAGAATCGATAGTGAGGCAGAATTAGCTAATGGGGTTGACTTAAACTATTTAACCATGTTAACCGATATGACAACATTCAAGGGCTGCTTTGGTTTGCATATGGAATGTCCTCAAAAGGCACGGAGGAGATTCGAACATAGGAGTCAATCCATTGATTTCCTGTGCTTCTTGCAGGAGGGTCCTGGTTGGAACAGATAAATCACTGGGGCATGACCTGGAAGGGGAGGATCACGGAGACATGACCTGGAAAGACACAACTACCTTGCTAGCTCTCCACCACAGCACTTTCAGCATTGCCTTTCATGAACAGACAGAGACTTCCTAAAGCTGTCGGCTAACAGAAACCTTTTCTCCCTAGTAGTGGGTGCTGGAATTGTATCTATTCGTTAAAAAAATAATAACTAAGGCCACTACTGAGGAAAAAAATGCATTCACATAGTCATTTCAATTCCACTGTGAGGCAGAGCACAGGGAAACCAGCAATCAAGGGCAAATTCATCCATTGTGATTATTTTTTCAGTATGCCCGAGCTGACAAACGCTGTCATACTTTGTATATGTCAAGCCAGGGAGAATGGAATATTCAGTACTAAGCCCTGAGAGGAAAGGTGAGACAAAGATCCACTTAGAAAAGATAAATTTCATCATCGATTAGCAAGTAGCATGACACTGTCAATAGACTAGAGAATCTATAGCCACTTATAGCTGAGTTAGGTCTATGTTCTCCCAGCAGAGGGGAATATGATTTACTTGAATGACCTGAGCTCTCTTTTCTAAACTTAGCGTGGAGCCAGCAACCCCCTTTATTGGAGGCCCATGACAGTGTTAAAAACTAATCGCTTGCCTCTGTAATGAGTGCATAATGAAGATTCCCCTCCTGGTTCCCACTCACCAGAAATACTCTCTCCTCACTGTGAAGCTGACGGATACCTCAAGTAAGATAAATCAACTCTGAACATTTTTTTTTAGTAATAGAAATAGTTTTAAGGATGCCTCTGCTGTTTGGAAGTGTTGCATATTGTTTTCTTCTGTTTAAATATGAGAGTTGGTTTCAAAATCACTATTAAATCACTTCTTCCTGTCCGATGTATTCTTCCATCCCACCCTTCACCTTCAGTCCATGGTTACTTTCCCTGTGACCCGCTGCGTTTGCATTTGCTTCTGAATCCACCCTGCTCCTTGTTATCATTTACATACTTGCCTCATAAGGGGTTTCGTATTCCCTCAGTGACCATTTCTGAGTTTCTCCACTTACAGCCTCCTCAGTGCCTAATAAGCAGCCTCTTTACTTAGCAATAAAAATGTGTGTGTTTTAGTAAATGCACTAAGAGGGTTACTTAAAAGGTATTTCTGAATTCTTATAATAATACAAAGGTATGGGAACTATTGTGGATCACTCCAGTTTACAGATGAAGAAATTGAGGCAAAGTCATTTGTTCATGACCACGAAGGTAAACAGCTACGGAGTCAGCACTGGAGATGAGGCATTTGGCTTCCAGTGATGCAGCCTGTTGACTTAGAGCAAGGCCCTTTTTTTCCCTCTCAGACGGACAGCAACTGAGGGAGACTGAGTGGACCCAAGGACAGCATGAGGTACTGTGTTGCAGAGCTCGTGCCTTTCAAAGCTCCTTGTCACAGCAGAGATATTTAAATTAATCTGTCATGTTCCTACCCACACTCAGCATCCGTGTTTGAGTCATCCTTTAAGAGCAGCATCAGGGAGCTGTGGTGATCTGCCCTGTGCAGCTGAGTTTCCAACTCAAATCCACATTGCATCGCAAAACAAGATGTGGAATGTTGAACTAAGAGACAAAGGATATGAAACATCTGCCATAAATCACACCTACAGATTATAACAAGTTAGGCTTACCAACAAGCACAGGCAAGGCAAGTTGACTATCTTGGTGGCAAGATCCTCTGAGTCTCTCTTGAGTTCTTCTGAGTAGCAAGGAAATTCTTTAAGACCTCACTCAAGACATGACCTAGGCAGGATGAGTTACACAGAGAAGACAGTAGTCTTTATTGAGTTTCAGTGGCTATGTACGTTACTAGATGGTTTATATGATTTATATGGCATTTTCTGTCTCTCACTTTTTCTCCTCTCTACACACACACACACACACACACACACACACACACACACACACACTACCTACAATGGCGTTGCATCCTGATGAGTTCTTGTGAGGTGAACATATCGTAAGCAGAAAACCCCTTTTCTATACCTCACCTATGGAGCATTGTGACTTTGTGACCCCATGCCCTCGTTATTCTTGTGACCTCTTGGCTGACCAAGAACTATGACTTATCACTGTTGTCCAGTGTGATGAAAGGGAATCTTGATGTCTATCACTAGCATGAAAATAGATCAAATTCAACCTCCAAGAACAAATTCTACTAAATGCATAAGGGTTTTATATCATCACATCATGCAAAATGTATAAGGTGAACCATTTAAAGTCAAAGGCTAGATTCATCATCATTCCCATAACAGAGGCTCAACACCCAACCCCCGTGGCCCCAGAGAGGTTTAATTTAGCTCATAGTGTCAGGGGAAGCAGTCTATGGTCAGCTGGATCCAAGGGAAAAGCATCATGGCAGTAGGGTGAGAGGTCAAAGGTCCTTAGTCCATGGCAGTTGAAAAGCAGAGCTAGGAAGTGGGTCCTGGAGGAAAAGAAGGAAGAAGCTAGACAGAGTACAAAGGGTCCCATGACCACGATCCACCAGGCACTTCCATACGTGGGCTCCACCAATCAGCAAGAGATTTCTTGGTGTCATCAAGTTGACCTATGTCTTAGTTACTTTGTTGTTGCTGTGACTCAGTACCCGACACCCACAAACTTAGGAAAGGAAAGGTTTAGTTTAGCTCACAGTCTCGAAGGTCACTGTCCATTCAGGGGTGGCCAGCAACAACCGAAGTACATGGCAGAGAGAGGGGGAGGCAGCTTCCCCAGACAAACAGGAAGACAAACTGAGGCTAGTTGAGACTAGTCCCCGCCTCTAGGAAGGCAGGTGCAGCTTATGTATCCTTTCAGGTCTTGGCCCAGTAACCAGCCCCTCCTGCATCCAGGTGCAGCCACTACACACTGTTAATCCTAACTTAACTGCAATCCACCCCTCCAGACCAGACCCCAATCCACAAACATCACATGGTTCCATTAAAATACATCAGACTTTTGGGGGATACTCCAGATCCTAACCACAACATTCCACCCCTGGCCCCCAAAAGACTCATGTCCTTCTCCCCATGCAAAATGCCGTTAGTTCTTCTCCAAGAGTCACCAAAGTCTTAAGTCAGCACTACTAAAGAAACTCCAAGTCCATAGTCTCCTCCGAGATATAAGACACACTTTTAGCTGTGAGCTCCTGTTCAAACCAAAGAGTTAAGCACTTCCAACATAAAATGGCACAGGGTAAACATTTCCATTCCAAAAGGGATTAATAAGATAATAAAAGGCTATAAGACTAGTACAATTCCTAAATCCGGCAGGGCAAGGGTTAAATCCTGCAGCTCCATGTCCAGCAATTGGGGTACATTCTGGGGAGGCATGAACTCCAAGGAGCTTGGGTGGTCCCACCCCTGTGGCATCGCTGCTGACTGCAACCGCCATCTTCCCTCCTTTGGGCTAGATCCACTCACGGCCTGCTGCGTTTCTCAGCTGACAATCCATGCTCCTGGCTTCTCCAAATTTTCAGGCTCTCCACTGGACCTTGGGCTTCTCCTTCACAATTGCACACACTGCCCTCCCAGGGGCACACTGCTTGGCCTCCAAGGCCTTCCTCTGAAACCTGGGTGGAAGCCTGCCTGAACCCACAACTCTTGGGCTCTGCCAGCTTGTAAAGCCGGGACCGCGTGGACGTCTCCAGGATCCGCCACTGGCTTGAGCAGGAATCTGGCTCCTTTGTGCCACGGTTGCAGCAGCTTCTGAGTGCCTGGATTGCTGAACTCTAGGAAGCTGAACTCCAGCAAACACTTCCTCTTTGGCCCTACAGGGAGTCCTGGGGAACTCTTCACAGGACAAGATCTTTTGCCTTTGCACCCTTTAATTGGAAAAGGATGGAATCTTGCTGATTCCTGAGTCACTGTGAAGGCGTCTTTTTTACAGTCCTGATTCCAACTTCTTGGCTTTTGTTTAAGGTTAGTCTCTTGAATAACCACATTATTTTCCACTCCAGACTGTGAGCATTTTACATGTTGTCTCTGCCATTGTCTTCTGTCTTTCACTATAAGGCTGGCTAACAGCCGCAAACAACAGCCATGTAACCGTTTGAACATCAGTCTGTCTTGAGATCTCCTCCACCAGAGTAAGCAGTCCACCAGCCTTAATTTCAGTTTCAGGCAAAATCTCTGGACAAGGGCAAAATGCCAACAAACTTTTTGCCAGAGCATAGCTCACATGGTTTTTAGGCCACTTGCCAACACAGTCCTCCTTCTCACCTGAAACTTCTTGAGCCTGACCTTTCCAATTCACACATCTATCAGCATTCTGGTCTTCTGAGCTCTGACCAGAATCTCCCCTCAAACTCGGCTCAGAGCACTCAAAGGCTTCTCCAGCTTGCATCCCCAAACTTTTCCAAATTCCTTCTATAAACCAGTTCCAAAGACTTCTGAGCCACATCTTCAGGTAAAGTACAGCAGCGACCCCACTCCTCTGGTACCAATTCTGTCTTAGTTACTTTTTCGTTGCTGTGACTCAGTACCCAACACCCACAAACTTAGGAAAGGAAAGGTTTAGTTTAGCTCACCGTCTCGAAGGTCACAGTCCATTCAGGGGCGGCCAGCAACAACCGAAGTACACGGCAGAGAGCGCGGTGGAGGCAGCTTCCCCGGACAAACAGGAAGACAAACTGAGGCTAGTTGAGACTAGTCCCCGCCTCCAGGAAGGCAGGTGCAGCTTATGTATCCTTTCAGGTCTCCGCCCAGTAACCACTCCCTCCTGCATCCAGGTGTGGCCACTATACACCATTAATCCTAACTTAACTGCAATCCACCCCTCCAGACCAGACCCCAATCCACCAACATCACAAGGTTCCACTAAAATACATCAGACTTTTGGGGGACACTCCAGATCCTAACCACAACAACATATGATAATTAATAGTCACCACGTCTTTGTGAATGGGCATGTTGTGTGTCTAGGGGTGAAGGCCCTTGTCAAGATGAAGATAAGAAGAAATAAATAATCTCCTGGACTCTACTTCTGGTTCACACTATACCTTGCTCCAAATCTCCAACTGTGGTTTTCAAAAACGATTTTTACTTTTATTCATTCATTACACAAAAAAGATCATGGATCTAATTTAGGGCATGCATTATTGCAAGAACAATATACAATGATCTCGTCTTGTCCTGGTAGGAGCGAAGTAAAACAAAACAAACATCGATAAACACATAATTTGTTACGTAACGTCAAGCGCCATGAAGATGGTGGTAAGTGCCACGAGAAAGGACGAATCAACATCCGTCTGGTGCATAGAGAGTGGGTAGACAGATTGCTTTCCATAAGGTAGACATGGGAAATTACTGGCTGATGGGGAGGTGTCAGTAGAGGTCGCATGGTTGCGTGAGCTCTGCTCCTATGAGGATAGTACACAGTCAACGTGGGAGAAAGAGAGGAAGGCAAAGGCACGAAGTGGGAACATATTTCCAATGTTCGTGTTTGTTCTGGGAAGAATAGTAGCTATTGTATCCAGAGAACAATGGGAAAGAAAAAAAACAGTAAATTTAAAGAAAGAGCTAACTGGAGCAAAATAAAGTAGGGCCTCATAGGCCACAGTGAGGGGTTGGAAATGACTTTCAGTGTGGCGACAGATGAATGGGTTGAGTTCAGAAGTGACATGACATGACTATATTTCCTGCTTCTATGCCGACAATAAACCAGAAGAACAAGTATGGAAAACAAGACACTACGTAAGTGACAACCATAGTAATTTATGTGAAAGGATGTAGTAAAATGGAATAAAGTTATGACAATACAGTTAAGAATATGTGCTTAAATGTGGGATGTATTTAAAGATAAACTATGCAGAATTTATGTACAGATTATACAAGTTGTGTTAGACTACTATGGACGATGTTCAAGTTTATTATATTAAAAGGCACATAGTCACTAGTTCTCAAAATACTTTCCCTTCATTCCAACACATTTATCTTAAGCTGTCACTCTTTTCTGAAACATTTCTGGAAGATATCTTTTCTCAATGTCTTTGGTTGCACTGTCCTGGCTACCTGGAGGTCCTCAGTAGATTCACAACGTTGCATGGTCACTTTGACTGTGGAGGCAGAGTCAGAGGTCACATTGTACCTGAGTCAGTGAACCAGGTGGATACGGACACATCTGTGTTTTCATGAAGTGTCCTTACTGTTGGATGTCACTTGGCAGCAGCATTAATAATATTTGTGACCATGCCCCGTAAAGATGAAAGAGTGTTTCCTGAACTGCTTCAGCAAATGACAAGGACACTGAAATAAAGTGTGTTTGAGGTGAGCAGAATTATTTTGAGGAAGATTAGTATCTAAGTGTATTTTACTATAATTCTTTTAAAAATATCTTTTGCTGTGTATTGTGATCATCATCTATGTATGTGGTTCAAGAGACAGTAATTAAGTTGATTCCTACATTTTTATTTGGAGTCAATTAAATTAAGATTCCTTACTGCTAGATCATGAATACTCAAAGAGTGAAAGGGTAAGAGTTTGTGGTAGAGAAGAAGGAGTTTAATCATTTGAGATGGGCCTTAGAATTTTAAACTCTGTTGGCTTCACACACATTGGCATTTTGGCTGGAGATGCACATGGACAATTCCATCACAAGTGCCTTTCCTCCATATCTAATCTTCTTGCCTTCTCAATCTTTCTCATATCAGGATCCCAGACTTTTATTTTCATAATTCTTTTAGGTTGTTTTGGGGAAACTCTTAAAGAGCAATGGCCCTCATTTTTTAAGAAAGTTTGTCCTTTAAAAATGAGGCAAAGTGATAATTATTCATAATCATCACAGAGACATAAATAGACCATACTTCTAGTTTGTATGGCACAATTACAGTTAGGTTACTCAGCAGAAGATACAGGAAGAGCTATGAATGAGAGAGTGAAATTTCTGTTGGAGAAGAGAAATGTTGCTGCGGATGAGGAAAAACAACTTACACCGCCTGCCATGTCACGATTTATTCATCCTGAATGATGCCCAGGTTGACGTTACGTGCCGTATTATGATGGTAATATATTTCCAGGAAGAGAGCAATCCATTTCATCAAGGCCTTTAAGTAGAAGAAAAAAAAAGAATAATAACCAAATGTGATACCTCTCCAGAGGGAGGAAAGTGGCTTGGCCTGGCTCTGAGTAACTGAGAGAGTTGCAAGAAAATCTTGGTTAGGATTTAATTTCTATGCTCAGACATATCTGAAGCAATGAATAAAAGTTCTATTGGAAGAGAAAAATTGCTAGAAATTGTTGTTCGACCTCGACAAGCAAAGACTTAGTAAGTACAAAAAAGCCTCGACAGTGTACTTAAACTTCATATATAAGAAAACTAATCCTCCTGTGTAGCTACAGATTGAGACCCTGTTTCAAAATTTTAAAGAAAGAGTCTTGTTTAATTTCACAGGACACAAGTTAGTGTGTGAACAGGATCAAACTCAAGACTGGTGGCCTCTCAACTCAAGCATGTCAGTGTACCGCCCTGGACCTTAACTGTGAGTTTCATAAAATGGGAATTATCAGAACATCTATTTCCAAGTGTCATGAGAATTAACTAAAATAACTTCGACAAAATGAGTGGAGAAAATTGGAGAAGTTATTCTTATTTTGAGTCCCAGTAATGAGGTAGTAAGTAAGTAACCCTTCTATATGATAGAATAAAAATATTCATGCTTGTTTTATTCAACATTACATGTATATCATCAAGATACCATCAGCAATACCACCACTACCAACACAATTAGTGAAAACTGTTGTTTCTTAATTTTGCATATGCCCTCTCTTTTTAAAATTAAAAATAACATATATTACATATTAGAAGATCTAACCATTTTTGCTTCCTATTTACTTAGTTTGAAGTCTATGACCTTATAAATATAGTATAATAAACTAATAATATGAGTAATACATCAGGGCCTCACCATGTCTGTGCTTATACACACTTCTCTAATCATCTTGGTTAGTTAAATCTTTTTCTTTAACGAATTATTCAATGAAGCTTCGTAGTAACAATATTCCCTGAGTTCTTGTATACTAACCACAATCTGTGTTCTTTATATCCTAAAGTTATTTTGCTCAGTATAAGGTCCCTAGGAAATATTTTCTTTCCCTTGAATACCCTAACCACACTAGATATTTTTTGAGAAAGCATTGCTATTTAAAAAAAAAAAAAAAACCTCATATGTAAAACAGGGAAGAATGCAAGTTCATTCTTGCTCTTGGGCTAGTTTGAGACCAAATTTGGACATTTTCAACCAATTTGTCTCTTAGGGACATAAATCAATAGCTAAGAAACATGTGGGAAAGTATATTGAGGAATAATTTTTATTTTCCTGGAGAAATACAAAAGATACAAATTCTAGTAGGTGCCAGAACTTTGCTTGGCTAAACTGGGGCTCGAACTGGGATAGATAAGCTCAAATTCAGTTAGGAAAACCAAGGCAGAAAGCTAGCTGTATATTTTGCCCCAATTGAACACTCAACACAAACGAACTTGCCAATATTACATTCAAGAAAATTTGTAAGTATTTTTCTAAATTTCATTTTCCTGTGAGGTGCTTAAGTCCCTCATCTCTGATTACATTGACTACTGAGTTTGAGCAGACATAGATAAACAGAGAAACTGACCTGTGATCATGGCTGATGTAGGAAAGAGACCCTGAGTAGATAATCCCTCATTGTTGGGAATTTATTTTCTTACATGAAGAAAATGTGGCATATATTAACAACAGAGCACTACTCTTCCATAAAGAAGGTTATATTTGAGATATTTGTAGGAGAATAGATGTACCTTGAGAACATTATGCTTAGAGAAATGAATCAGACACAAGGTTAAATATCACATGGTGTTTGCAATATGAAAAATGAATGTATAAATAAGCAAAATATAAGAGAGTGAGGAAAAGAAGGAGGTAGAGTTTGTGAGGAGGAAAAGGGGATAATGAGTGAAAGAGGAGGATGAGGAAGGAGAAGGAAAGATGATCAAGATGTAACAAGCAGATGAGCACTCTGCTTCTGGAAGTCTCTGACAGAGCTAGAGAGGGGTACTTACCCACTGGATCACTGTGAACATTCATATGGCTCGGAGGAATCCGGAAAGCGTTGAACTCTGCCAGGCTGCCTCAGTGGCCGCCTTCTAAGGTGCCAGGTCTGGTTCCATGGAACCTGAGACCATTATGCTCCTTGGTAAAGTTTTGCAGATGAGCTTGTGAGACAAGATTATCCCCAGCTATGTGAGTTGTTTAAGAATATTATCACGTATAATTCTATTGAGAAAAAGGCAGAGAGCTATTGGATGGACAGAGAGAGAGAGAAAGAGAGACAGAGAGACCAAGAAAGAGACAGAGAATGAGAAAGAGAGGGAGAAATTAGGGAAGAAAGAAGGTAATGTGAGAAAGGAGCCAAGAGCTGCACCAGAACAGAGAAGAGAGAAGGACTGGGTTGGTTTATTTATTTATTTATTTATTTATGTGCTTACACCTTGAAGATCACAATCCTGTCTACACCTCCATGTTGGATTTCTGGCTCTATAACTAAAGAAAACAAATTTCCATTGTACTATAGTCCCTAATTTGTGGCAATTTGTCACAATATCCACCTAAAAGTTATGCAATGTGAAACTCGAATTAAGAGAAAAAAAACATATATAGGTATGGATTATTTAACTAAAGATGGAACAATGGTAATCAAACCCCATTTACTGATTATATTTTTGAGTTTATCTTAATTAAAAATGTCCCTTAGTCTAATCGACAGCAGTAGCTACAAAGCAAATAAATTTAACAGAATGGAAAACGCCCAAGGAGTTGGTAATTATGTAATCAGAGAGATGGCAGGAGGTAGTTAAAAATCACATGGCTTTTTCAATTTCCTCTCAAAATATATAGTGCCTATGGAGAGGAAGTCCTCCTTCAGCAACGAGTCATCAGATTTCTACGTATCTTTAAGTAAGGCAGTGCGCTAAGTCATAGAATCATAAATTAAATATCTTCAGAGGGAACAGGAATGGTAAAGCAGGTGCAGGCACCTCAAGTGTTTGAATTTATTTTTTCTTGCAATAAATATTATCGAGCTCCCCCACTATATATGTATATATTGGTAAAAGAATATAACTATAAAATTCGAAGGAAATTTCTGCCTTTGTGAACCATTGTACTTTCCTGTGGGGAAAAGGTGAAATCTGTGCAAATTTCGAAGTAAAAGAAATAACCTTCCATGTGAACAGAAATAAGATAGACCTTTTCTACAGGACAGAAAAAGTCTGGTGTAAGGGAAGACGCTGCTGGACAGCAGAGTAGACACTTGGGTTGAGTTCTGAATCACCAGAAAGGTCTGGCCACATGTTGACCAAGTGATAAAGCGCTCTAGGCAAGAGAAGTGGCAAATACATAATCTAAAAAGAAAAAAGAAACAGAGAAGACGTGAGCATATAAAAGAAGACTTTAACTGGAGGAGACCACAGGGAAAGACAGTAGGAACAAAGCGTCGGGATGACTTGGCTTCGGGAGCTGCTGGATGAGGTGAACTTCATCTCTCAGCATCTACTTTGTCAGCTTTTCCCAGCCCATCTTCGGGAATGTGCAGACAGCTGTAGATCTAGAGACCTATCACTAAGCCTGCTATTAGTTTCCGTGGGAGAGAAGATGCCAAGTAAATGAATTCAAAGGATGGAAAGTTCGTTCCCGCCGTGAGGTCCTACCGAGTGTCCTGGGCAGTTTAAATTTATTGTCCTTTAATCTACTATACTAAACTCACGGTTTTCTTTTAAATCCTGGGTTTATGTCTTCAAGTATACTTAATTTTTCTATTACAATATTTTCATTCATTGAAAATGGAAAAAGATGTAATATATGAAATATATGTGGGACTGGATAAGAATATATTCACCAAATGTTTTAAATCCATGAAATGCTTTTAAAAAGTTATTGCATTTCTATAGCAAGTATTCAGAGTTAGCGGATAGATAGTGGGAAAGGAGTCTCTCTTGAAACCTGAAAGTAATAGTACAGAAATCCCCTAATTATTGGCTCTTTCCCTAATTATGTGCATTTTAAAAATGCAATTAAATCTGATTTCAATTCTTCATCACTAAAAGGAAAATAAGGAACTAGAGCCTTCAAAGTTCTTTCTACCTCTAAAGTTTTACAAAAATATTCATTCTCTACAAACTCTGCCTTGCCTTTTTCTTTCTTATTCAGTTTCTGATTCCCACTTGCACTATATTCTCTTTCTATTTTCATTTAGTAGAGACTCTTACTTTTCAGATGGATTCTTTGAAATGAATAAAGTCAATTTAAAACACAAGGTAAGCATCTTTAAATTTTCCTTCTGTAGAATAAGTTGAACAAATTTTTTATGCACTAGTTACATTTCCTCTTTATACTGAGAAACATTTCTTGTTCTGTGGTCTCTCAAGTATTTTACAAAACCATTCATTCAAAGGGGGCTGGTCTTGCAAATGTAGCTTTTCAGGAAGGCTTTGGTTTTATTTGCAGGAATGTCTAGATCTCTATAGTAAAAGCTCAATAATGTGCTTTTCCTTGAAAATACAACATAGATGTAAAGACCAATGTCTTTTGTAAAGATTATTTTCTTTCAGACTTTTCCACTTCGGAATATTATACATCTCTCATAGATGAATTTTCTTTTTCCTAATATGGTTATTTTTTGTGTCCACTCCTGCTCTGAAGATAGACAATGAATTGTTATATGTATTCAAGAGTAATTGTGAAATTCCAAATGTTACTCCAAATACTTGGTCTGACTTATTATTTACCTTTTCTGTTGATATATATATATATATTTCAGTGAAAGAAATAGACACAGTAATGTAGTACTAAGTATTGTTTGAGTTCGTGCCACAGCTCAGGCATTGTGCCAAGTTCATTATGAAAATAACTTTATTTAATCCTCATAAAATACATATCTTCTCCCCAAAAATGAAGAATTCAAGGTTTAGAAAACATGTAAGTTCATGGTCACATAATTCATAAAGTGTAGAGCAAGGATGCTGAATGATAAAATCCATGCTTTACCTATTCTGTTATTTAAAAATTACTGATCTTTGTGGTCACAGAATAGCAGCAACCTACTAACAAACAAGAAATTTCTTAAAAGCATGATTCTGTGTACAGATATAAAGGATGAAAGGGATAAATATATGTGTGTTGGAAGCGATGTTGTTGACGATATCAAATTCAGAATTCAGCCTTACTGAAAAAAAAAAAAACGGTGAATTCATAGAATTCAGTAATTCCTGTGCTCTGTAGTGATGTAACTACTTCCCTGCGGTGGGGTAACATGCACCTGTCCCCCACCTTGGTGTCTTTCTCCTCTTTCCTTGGTTAAAGGCTCCTATCTCAAGACTTGTGCTCTTCTGACTCTTTTGGCTTGCTGTAAAAGCACAGAGAAAATGAAGAATTTTTTAAAGATGGGGTTTCATGTGCGCTTATGGGTGAACTTGTGTATCTGACCATGTTAGTTGAGGTTTAACTTAAAATACAAAATTTATTGAAAAGATAGAGACTTTTTCCGGGAGTCATGGACCACTCAGAAACTCCAGAAGACAGCAGCAACATGAATCCTCTTGCCTGTTTAGGCACTGACATCATTCATGTGCCATGTGAACAACTTTTCTTGAGTGTACAGGAGCACCAGGGTCCGTTTATTCCAGACAAGACACAGCAGACAGGCCAAAGTAATGTTTGCCCCAAAGCAAGGTGGGTGAACTAGTGACTTTATCGGGGTTACTTACGGGAGTATGAGTGAGGGGCTCCACAGCAGCCTAGACAAGGGGCTTCCTAGAGGAGCATGAGCGAGGCGCCGCTTACAATCCTGAGGGAACACTAAAGGAAGCTGCGTCAGGGCAAGCCCACCAAGCAGAGGATGCTGTAGGAAAACCGCACCTTGCCTTTCTCTCCTGCGATGCGCCTTTCTAGTCAGCAGCGGTTCTCCTCTTCCTCCCCCTTCTCGTCTTCCTTGCTTCTCCTCCTTTTTGCTTCTCAGGACTTATCTTCTCGCTCTCTAGATGATGCAAGTTCATAGACACAAGTTCATAGATGAGGCTAAGGTTACGGTTCAGACTCATAAAAACGTAAGTTGGAAAAAGAGCAAGAAAAGTCTGCAGGATATCTACGGACCATTGTATTAGCACCACGGGCAGCTCGGTTTTCTGAAAAGTAAATAAACATAACATATCCCCAAAGCACATTAAGCCTATTCTTTATGGGACATTGGGTATGGGGTAACAAAACCCACGGAGAGGTTGAATACTTTCTTGAGACACAGAGCGGCAGAAGCTCACCAGGAGTCCAAATCAACTGCGGGATCACGAGAGTAGATGGTCAACACTCCAGCACACAGTGTGCTCTGTTTCTAGGCTGTGGTGTTCCGTAGGTCAGGTGTATTGAGTGGGCATACAGCTTACGACGGCTTTTAAAGGATACAACTCCACTGTGGGTCAAGGAGCACTTGCAGTCACTTGTTGGCATTTTTAAATAGTAACAAAAACAATGCTGTGCCACAGCGAAGTACACGGTATGATAACAAGAACAATGAAAGCCACTGATTTGCCAGCAATCTCTCTGCAAGGGTGTGTGGCAGAAGTCTGCACCATGTAGGCATGTAATGGAGGGCTTGCTAAGCTACAATTACGTTCAAATATATGAGTGGAACTTTACATGTGGTATATTTTCTGGCTGATGTTCACAATATTTATTCTATTTCTTAACAAATCTAGGGTATAATTTGTTCCCCAAAGTGTAAAATTTTATGTATGACATAAAATATCCAATTAAATACAAAGTATGCCCTCAAGAAGTATATGGTTTCATTTTCTCTTCCAGGAAATATATTTATACCAAAAATCTCCATAGACAATGGCAAATAGATTTTTGGATAAATTCCATAGTGAGCAAGCTTTTGAGTAGTGTAGAGAATGGAGCAATTGGTATCAGATCAAGATGCTTACCTATAGCAAATAAAAACTTTTGAATAAATTATAAAGATCATCTTCTGTCTCTATACATGGAAGAAGCAACAATCGGGACAAAGATTCAACAAGAACAGAGCTCAGAGAGCAAATCTTCCCCGGCACTGTCTTTATCCTGGGGACATCAGATGATTCTAGCGTGGTAACGTGGACAAGAAGGTAGGGATTAGAATCCAAGAGGCCTTCACTGAGGAACAGAGAAAGGACAGATCTTTGGCTGAAGGGGCAGAAAAGCTTAATTACAGTTGCTGAAGATATTTTGTGTCTTAGTGACTTTTTCATTTGTTTCATTTTTCCAGATCCAAACCACAATATTTCGTTATAGAAAAAAACAAACAGAAGCGTGTATACTAAAATGATCCCACTTATGTGATGTGCAGGACAATAATAACATAGAATGCCCAAAAGTCAGTTAGAGGTAGCAAAGAACGAGGGAAAAGAGACGAGGATTAAGTGTGGTTGAAAAGCTGAGATGGGCCGGGCTCACCTGTAGCCCTCAGTAAGGCAGGAAGGTCAGGAATTCACTGACAACATGTGCTCCGTGAGAAGAACTTGTCTCAAAAGTTTTCAAAAACTCAAAACAAAAATGTACCATTTTAATGACTTTACATTTTTAAGAAAACGATGGAAAACACATGGCTGCAGGTTAGATTAAAATCAGCCTCAAGTAAAATAAACATTTATAAAATATCATGATGCCAGGCATGGTGGCACACTCCTGTAATTTCAGCTGTTAGAAAGGTGGGAGCAGAAGAATTCGAGTTTGTGTGAGGACTGGGTGATTTAATGAGAGCCTGTGTTATAATAAAACTGTGAAGACCCTGAGTTCAAGCTCTACTGCCAAAATAATCAATTGACTACTCAGTAACAGATCGTGTTAAATTTTGAATTTTTATATAAATTAGTTGTACAAAAATAATGAATGGGTCTGAGGAATGGCACAGTGGATAAAGTGCTCGGTGAGTAAACTCAAGGCTCTAAGTTTGATTCCACAGCACCACGTGAACCTGGATGTGGTGGTGCACACCTGTAATCCCAGCACTCTTGAGGCTGAGACAGGAGGATTGCCAAGGTCAGCATGAGCTACAAAGTAAGTTCAGGACCAGCCTGGGATGCAGAGTAACACCCTATCTCAAAATAAATAAATAAGTTAATAAATACAAAAAAGTTAAATCAGATTTTATTCAAAATATCATTTATTATATCTCTTTAAAATGATCACATACTTAAAGTTAACAAAGGGTACGTAATAATTTTAAACAGAAACTTATGGTTTTTCCCCTAAAGATTTACCAATGTGGAGTGTATTATACTGTTTAATAGGAAGACTCAATATTATAAATATTTATTTAACATTTTTCTCACGTATCTAGAAAATTTGTTTACATCATTGGGCTCAATATAAACCTGAAAATATTAAGCCAATAGAGATTTCATAGGCCATTAGAGGTCAGTGACTTCAGAGGTTATAAATGATTTCCTGTAGATTGTTTAGGGCTTCAGTGTTAACCTTTCTAAAATCCAAGAAGTGATGTGTGAGAGTGAGTTTGAATGGCTTGACACAGGCTTCTAAAATTTAAATTTAGGTTCTAGAATAGCAAAGGCAATGGTGCCAAAGAACAAAGTTAAAGGGCTTATATCCTCCATGACAAGACTTTCAAATGCGGATTTATGAAAATGACATAATACTGGGAATGCTATTCTGAAAGACAAAGAAAACTCCCCAAAACAGATCCAAATACCTACTGTCACCTGCTTTTATATTTTGCTTAATGTAGATAAAATTGCACTATGGTGTATAAATTATAATCTTGTGAATTTATAATTTTGAATCATTTAAATATCCATACAGGAAAAAACCAAGACCATTAGATAATTCTGTACAACAAAATCAAACTCCATTTGAATAGTAAATTTAAATATAAAAAGTAGAAATATAAAATTTTTAGCAGAAGTCATAAGATAATATTTTCAAAGTCTTTGCAAAGGGAGATTTCTGGATTAAGATGTAAGAAGCATCACGGTAAGGGCCAAGATGGAGATGGTGTAAGATCATTTTATCAGTAGCTCTGCATGTGTCGGCTGGAAGACAGATTTAGTAAAGGAATTTCTTCTGGGGCTTAGCCTAGGAGAATCTGCTCACCTAAATGGTGACCAAAGAGCCAGAGGAAAAGCACTGAAGATCACCAGCAGGTGAGCCCAAACTTTAAGACGAAGAGAACACCTAGGACCAGGCCTCACAGTTAAGGCTTGGGGCTGCAGAAGATAGTCACTTTTAGCCAGGCTTTAGACCACATGTGCCAAGTTCAAGGGAGAACTGCAGCAAAGATGGCAGCCTAGAAGGTGCTGGATGAATCTGTGGCTGTGCACCCCGACAGTGATTCTCGGCTGCAGCATGCTGGAACGCTGAGCCACTCCTATTGAAGTGCAGAAACAAGGCAGGGCTCAGGCTGTACGGGCCCAGGGCTGGGGTCTGCAGACAGAAGGAACAGTACTGGAGTCACAGCCGGTGGCTGTCAACAGGCACAAAGGGGAGAATTGGAAATACGTTGTGAACGGTTTCAGGAGATAAACTGTTGATAAGTCACACTCCAAGGAGGCCAGGGATCATCCTTGCTAATCAATAAAGAGGAAAGCTCTATTGGCAATAGAGTGGGTGAAAATCTGGTGGTCCTCCTGAAAGATCGGAGCCCAGTGAGATCGGGTCTCAGAAAGCTGAGGTTGTATAACCTCCACCCCAAAGCACATATGGGGAAGATAGAGCTTACTTGAGGGTTGCTTTACACAGGGATGGAGAGAGTAAACACCTTAGGACATGGGGCCATACTGCCCTCACTCAACACGGCATCATAGGAGCAGCAGGAAGTACATTGGAGCGGGACACCTTTGCAGACGGGGTCACAGGGAGAAGAGGGAGAACTGGTTTCTTTTTCTACAACAGACAAGTTCAAAGATACTGAAAAGGAACTTGGATCTTGGACATCAAGACAATTAGGAGTGAAAAAACGAAATTACAATGGACATACCGAAATTCAGAGAATCATAAAGAAGTATTCTGAAAACTCACATTCCAACAAATTGGAGCATTTGTGGAAAGTGAATATATTTTTAGACACTTAAAAACGAACCAGGAATACATAAGACCTCTGAATAGGTCAATAGGAAGTATGGAGGTTGAGGAAGTAATAAAATCTCTATCTACAAAGAAAAATCCAGGCCCAGATTATTTTACTGCAGAATTCTACCAGTACTTCAGAGAAGGGCTATCACCAAAGCTTCCCAAACTATGCCAAGGACTTGAAATAGAAGGAACATTTTCAAAATTTGTTTCTGGAAGCTAGCATTACTCTGATGCCAAAATCATCCAAGAACTTAACAAGAAAAGAAAGCCATAGGCCATTCGCCTTAATGCACTTAGACACACGAATACTTAATAAGTAACTTATGAGGAGGAGTCAATAAATCATTGAATATGGTCAAAAGTGAGAGCATGCTGAAACTTACCGTAGACTCAAGGGACAAGACATGTTACTGTTGGGCTATTTCAGGCTATTATACTTCTCCTAGTGTCACAAGAAGAACATGACCCAGGTAACTCCCTGGCCCCAGAGCACTGAGAAGCAGGCAGAGTACAGATGTAGCCATGGTGAATTTTTAAAGCAAGCCCAGTAGGACCCTAGATACTTGAACTTTTGTGACTCTCAGAAATGTAACTAAGAAGAAGCCATTGTTGTTCTAAGTCATTGATTTTCTGAATGTTTTATTTCATTATGCAGTATAATTACATTAAGTCTTAGCTGATAGGGAATAAATACCTAGAAATATGTTACTGCCATATGAATATGACAATGAGCTCTAAGTGTAGGCAAGAGGTAGTAAAGAACTAGCGAATGATTCTGCAGAAATGATAAACAAGTTGTTACAGAAAATGGGTGAAATGAATAATCTCGTTGTGTAGAGGCAAAATCACTAGCGATTGGTGTGTAATGACTTAGAAGTCAGTTTACATGAAGGTCTTGCAGTGGTCTCATTCAAATGTTCTCTGAGTTGTATAAAAAATGTAAGCTAGATTCTGTCAGCTGTGGTATGTGCCCCCCAAACAGATAAACTCTGGAAATAACTGTTAGCTTATAAGCATAATTGAGAGGCATGAATTTATGAGACTTTTTAAATCAGAAAATAAATTATTTTTTTCCATCTTCAGTCTCCACAGGCAGTAATCATTTCTGAAATAAAAGTATAACCTATTTTGGAAGATAAAAATTAGAGTCAAGCCTGCTAAGAAAAATGGTAGAACATGAACAAGGACAGGGCCATGAGCAACACATCATCGTTTTGCAATCAAATTGTGTATTAATCATCACCTATCACTTAGATAAAATATTGTCCAGAAACAAAACTGGCATCATGGAAAAATAAAGATAAACGTTATAGGTAGAAAACACACATCCAAGGCATAATCAGACTACAGTACCCATTCAAGAAGAAATAAAATCTAAGTATTTTTGTGCATGCCTTGGACTTTGATAAATGAAAATATTTTTTGTTTTCTGAAGAAAAAAATCAAACATGAGGATGAACTGCTGCGGAAAGCTTATGTGAGTCTCCCAGATTTTCTGGTGGCCAGAAAAAAACCCGGGGTTTAGGGAAGAGGAACCCTGAAGCAATCAACAGGCAAACCGCCATACCGTGCAGACCAAGCGACGTGCACATGAACTTGCTCTGCTCTGCTAATTCCCTTCCCGCTAGGAGCCTGCAAGACAATGGTTCAAGTCTTAAATTAGGTCCAGCTGTGGATTGGCAGCGTTGGCCATTGTAAAGGTGGGATGTTTGTTATATAACATCCCCCAAGAACTACTTAATAGCAGGTGTGAACCGGCATGTTTTCCTTCCAATAGCTCTTGGATCCTTGTGTTTCTTGATAGCAACATTAAAGTTATGATTAACATGGCAGAAGATCACGGCAATTTGAGTGAAATGAATCAGATGCAGAAGATTAAATATGTTAAGTATCACATGGTTTCTCTGCTTTGGGGAACCCAGAATACAGGCATTCTATAGAACCATATGGATGTGATAGTGGCAGTTAGGGGGAAAGTGGTGGGCTTAAGAACGCCCAAAATAGGAAGGGATTGCAAAGCTGATGTGATATATGTGTGCACAAGATACTCAAATTCATTGTAAACATTATGTATCGCTTATGTATATTGGTAAATATGATGGAAAGAATAAAAATTTCAAGATATTCATTGCGCATGTATTCAATGTTCCCAAATATAGTGAAATTGGGAATAAATACTCTCTGTTGAAGTGCTGAAGGCCTGCTGGAATACAGCACACCCACTTCTTGTGGAAACTTTTACCTAATTCCAAATACCTTGGACGTAAAGCTGTTCTACACCAGCGGGGCTAGGAGAGGAGAAACCTGACAAAATGCTTCTCACCTCAGTTAAGTAGGCATCCAAGATCTAGAAGCCGTGAAGAAATAAAAGATACTTAACAAGATGACCTTAAAAAGGCAGAAGAAACAGAAAGTTTTTCTTAAGAATTTTAAAAGGATGACTGTCAGAGTGGAATATGAGGATAGTGAAAGAAAGATATCCACACTGTTGGATTTACATATTAAGCCTTCATCACTCTTCTGAGAAATAAAACAAATGTACATAAAAATCATCTACTGTAGTAGACATGGTGTGACAGGGAGCAGGTGATCCAAGATGTCCTGAAAACATAGCTCTCCGGTCAGCACATATTGCAGTCTGAACCAGGAAATCACAGAGCCCAAGCTTGATAAGATTGGTGTCTTTATAAGTATAGACAAAAGAGTGTCTGTTCCTTCTCTCCGTGTACTCAGAGGAAACGTCCTGTGAGAACACACATGGCCTTTTATGAGCTAGGCAGACAAGGCTCTTCAGAAACTGACCCATGCCAGACCTGGCCATGGGACTTTCAACCTCTAGAATTTCAAGATATGTGTCTGTTTAATCTTCACATCCTGTGGTATCTTGTGATGGATTCCTGAACAACTGAAGATTTCCCTTTACCCACAAAAACCATGTTACCAGTACATAGATATACTATGATCACATTTACATTTTTAGTTGAGAATTAAGGTGTGAATTAATGATAGAAAAAGAAATATTAAGGAAAACCAGCTACGAATTCCCTGAAAGAAAATATTGCACATGAAAGACAGGATTCCTACTGTGATATTTCTACATCTAATTGTTTAAAGATAATTATAGTGATTTAATCAAAAATATTTCTGTGAAATGGAGAGAGGAAAGGTGTGTCTATGAGAGTATGTCGTAAGAATCTATGTCAGAAAGCCCAGTATGAGAGGTGTAATTTTTATCTTAGGCCTAGACTGTATGTAGCAGGAACATCAACATCACCAGCTTAAGGTGGCAAACTCAAACCAAATCATCCTTGAAATCATAATTAACCTTGCTTGTGAACTGTGGTTGCAGCATAAGCAATTAGTTTGAGATTTAAGACAAGACAGATGACGAACATGCCATCTGATGGAATCTCTCTTCCAGGCGCAGAAATCGTTTTCTCTTGTGCTATTATTACTCAGCATATCCTGAGAAAAATGTGGGTAAAAAAGAGAAGAAACATTCTAGTGTCTACTTTTCTCAAGATACTAAACCTGCCAGATCAAGCCCAATCCTTGTGACTACATTTAATATCAGTAACTTCACTCTAGGCATCATCTGTTAAGTGTCAACACACAAATTTTAGGAAAATACTAGTTAATCTTGTAAAACAAGATTCAGCATACCCGAGACATCAGCAAACCATAAGCGTGTCACTTTGTTTTCCCTTTGAGGTATACTAGTTTGACACTGTTCATTCAAAAGTAAGTCAAAATAGGAGTGCTAGATTCTATTGACACAAGTTTGTGAAGAGGAAAGGCTGTTATATTTGTAATTGAGGTTACAGAAGTAGAGAAGAAACAGAATTAAGAAAATAAAATTTTATAAAATATGGGTCAAGAAATTTTTTATACTATTGAGCAGCTATGAATCTCAAATTTGAGAAATCCAAACAGGAATAGAATCATCCTCATTCTTATTGATACACACACACACACACACACACACACACACACTTACTCTTAACCACTTCATATTCAAACTGGTTCCTGTGAAAGAAAACAGAAAATTTCTGGACGAAGCCCAAAGAAGAAACCACATTATACAGAGAATAACAAGATAAAAGTTCCAGCAGATCGATCATCAAAAAATTACAAGCAAAAAGACCTGGCATATTTAAGAGGCTGAAAGAAAAACTTACAACCAAAATTTTACACTCATTAAAAATATATTGCAGGAGTGAAAATAGAACCTTATTCAGACCCCAAAATTCTGAAAAGTTCATTAGTGCATTACGACAAGACTGGCTATACAAAACAGATGAGAAGTTACTTTAAACAAACATCAAGCAAAAACATGTTTCTTCGAGTACAAGGAAGAGATTATATATATATATATATACATATATATATATATATATATATGTACATATGTACACACATACATACACACACACATATATATATATACATATACACATATACATATGTCTGTTATTATACAGATTGTTCTAGAACTACCTACAATACCAAGATGACTTTTTTTGTATTTCTAAACTATGAAAAGTTAAACATATAGCAATTGTATCACGTCAAGGAGGGGAAAGACTTGCCAGTATAGTGTTCTTACGTCTTTATATGACACACACATGGGAACATATTTATTTGAAGGCATATATATATATATATATATATATATATATATATATATATATCACTTTTCAAGAACTCGTAGGAACTGAGCTACTTTAAAATCCACATTTGGCAAAACACATACATGATCTAAATGATGAAATCACAAATTGCAAAGGAATACCAAGAATATCTAACTGAAGATACATTAGGATTAAGAGATCAGTGAGAAACTCACTATAGTAGAGAACTCGGTTCTCCACAAACCAATCTATTGATTGGAAACAACATATTATCTCAGAAGAAATTTTTGTATTGAGATTGACAGGCTGATTTTAAAAATTTATTCTGATAGTAGAGTAAGATTCAAATCAGAGTAGAGAGAGAATACCAAAAGTTGACAATCAACAACACCTGATTTTTAGATATACTTTGAAAAGCTGCAGAAATTAAGAAATATCATGTCAGTGGAAGAATAACTCATCATGACCGCAGAAGGGTAGAGTGCCCTAAGGCAGAACAGCCTCTCTGTAGAAAAGGAATTATCAACAAAATTACAAAATCAAATCGTTGGAGGAAACAATGGACTCTTTTTGATGAACAGATTTGGAAAAGATAAAATACAGAAATAAGCTTCAAATACATCTCCGACAACATTCAATTCATCCACAAATAACTTAAGCAGAAAACTAAAATCTAAAACTATGGGTCCCCGATCTAAAACTGAAACACTAAAACTTCTTGTTTCAACACAAAGAAATCTCTTGAATATGGCCTCAGAGTCATCATTAATAAGAAAATGGACTAAATTATACTGGACCAAACTGTAAAACTTCCTCAAAAGAAACCACTAAGAGAGTGCAAAGCAATTGATTTGAACACAAATTTCACCAACAATAAAGTACCGGTTTTCACTGAGCTTAATGGTACTAGGGATGTGTAAAATATAAGCTACTCACAGATACGCATCTGGTCTGTCTCTAGAAGTGAAGGAGGGAGACCCAAGCCAGCAATCCTGAATTCTGAGGCTGTTCAGAAGCCCGGAGGACGGAGCGGAGAGGGGTCAAGCTCTCCCTGCTTTATATCCCCAGGAGGAATTAACAGAAGCATGCTCTTCTATTAATCTACTATGGAACCTATTCCCACACTCATCTACCTGTTCGTGGTCATCCTGTGTTGGCTGAAATAGGCTTCATCTTCCCTTGGCCTTTCATTAACACCCTAATGCTTTAAACTCCTGGCACACTTTCCGTAAGGACACAGTCAAGGCAATTCCACCATCTTCACCTCTAAAAAAAAATTATAATCATTTGAGTACTTTATGCTAATTTGACCAAATTTGCTCCAAAACTGTGCAGATTTTGGAATCGTTTTCTAAACTATAATCTGAACTTTGGAGAGGTGTTTCCCCTTTGACTCTTGCTGTTGTATCTCTAAATGAAATTTGAAAAAAACCATGCAATAGTCTCTTTGGTCTTAGCCGGCTCTTCAAGAAGCACACAGATTTTTCCTTAAAGTCGAATCCCCTTTGTTATTTTGGTTGGGGCCATTTCAGATATGCTTCCAGATGAGGTCTGGCACAGCCATCTTTCTTTTTAAGTACAGTGTTGAAATACAAATATTTTTATTCATTTACGCCACTCCATCTAGACCCTTAAGATACTATAGATGATGGATTATAAAAAGATATATGATAGATAAAGCTTCACTCATTCCCTGAAGTTTTATAGCTTAAAGAAAAAATTCTTTTTAAATTCATTTTGGAAATAGCTTTTCCTACTTTTCTATTTCTGCTTAAAAAAGTGAAGTTGTCTTTTAAACATGATCATTTCTGCTCAACAGCACGTGCTCTCAGTTCTTGGAGACAGTGCCACATAGTAAGGACATTTTACCTGTACTCTTAGACTTCAGGTATGTGGCAATATCCTTGTTTCTGTATTTTTTATCTCAACTTGAGAAAATGTCATGTCATCTTAATAATATTTATGAGATTTATCCCCAGTCTTTTTGTGGTATATTAATAAAATTTACCTACTTTCCAGGAACCAGGCCAAGACACACATTGACTCTAATATTATCAGAGTTCTGTGTCTTCAAAATGAGGCAATGAATGACTCTTAAGTCCGTGGGCAGTCACATCACTTCAAAGGCAATCTCTCTAAAGTTTACTTCCAAAAGTTATTTTTTTTGTGGTAATTAAAATTGGGGCTGGAGGAATGGCACAGTGGTTAAATCTTTTGCTTAGCAAGCACATAGATTTGCGTCTGAATCCCCAGGACCAGAAAATCTGGGCATGGGGGGACCCATCTGTCATTCCAGGACTGAGGCAGGAGGACTGCTGTGAGTCCAAGGCTGAGGCTGAGCTACAGAGTGAGGCCTTGTCTCAAAATAAATAAATAAACAAACAAATAAATAAAAACAATAACTACAAAAGGAATTTGAAGCATAGGTCTGGGAGCATAGCTCAGCAGTTAAAGAACTTGCACAGCAAGTGAAAAGCCCTGAATTTGATTTCCCAGCATCACATAAGCTCAGTGAGGTGCCGTAAGCCTGAAATCCTGGCACTCAGGAGGCTGAGGCAAGAAAATCGCAGCGAGTTCTAGGCCAGCCTGGGCTATAGAGTGAGATCCGGATCAGCTCAGACAGCAGAATAAAATCGTTGCAAAAGTCTACTTCTGCCCAAAATAATTTGTTTCTGTGAAATTAACTGACAAGAAAAAAGAAGAAGAAGAAGAAGAAGACACCAATAGAATAGTCAGGGAACTGTAGATTAGATCTTATGCGTTTTCTGACTTTTGCCACTCCTGGAGACAGAGCTGTCTCTGCTCAAGAAACAACGGTAGCGTGTTCCCTGGGACCTTCTAGGATTGTCTACCTGTGACAAACGCCCTTGTGCCCTCTTCAGCTAGTGTGTGCTTATTGGATGCATTTCCATTTCTGCCAAAACTCAAGAACCTCATTACCGTGGGTAAACCCACCACGGTGGCTTTCCTAAGCCCTCGGCCACTTCACACAGGATCCACCTTTTCTGTAAATTGCTATCTTTATAACAATAGTTAGCTAGTTTTACGCAAAGTCACCACATGCTGAAGTGACTCACCGTATTTAAAATCTTGTGGGCTTAAGATTCCAAATCTCCTTGTCCTGCTCCAACTGAAAAGCTAGCGAGCAGAAATCATTATGCATCGCCAGCGTCACAATACTTTGCCCCTGCAGTGGGTACCATCTACAACTTGAAAGCAGTGATTCCTCTCCCTCTATTTTAAAATATATCTCACTTTAATTAGTATAGAGTGATCGTATATATTCATGGGGTACAGTGTGACATTTCAATATTTGAAAACAATGTGTAATGCTTTTATCAAGACAAATGGTATAATTATGCCTGCAGATATTTATCATTACTTCATATCGAGAACATTTGACATCTTTTCAATCAGCTATTATAAATATTCAATTATTGTCAACCAAAGTAATCTTAATGTGTTGGACCAGGGCTCTGTACCATGGATGCGAACAGCTCTCAAGTGGGAATCATGTGAAAATGAAGATTGTGAGTTGACGGTTTGAGGTGGAGCCTGCAACGTTATACTTTTGTCAAGTTGACTAGTGATAGTGGCTGGCCCGTGCATAACATGTGGAGTTAGAGTCTTGGGCATTCTCATACTCACAACAGAGATTTGAAAGAAAAGTAGTCAAGAAAGCAAACTGAAGAAGGGAGATAATAAGAGGAAAACATTTAATAGTCCACATAAGAGCTATTTTCACAGATTTAAATATCAAATCAACGATTCCTAAATTTGGAATAAACCGTGCTCTATCACAGTACATTTGGTTCTTTTGACAAACTGTGGATTCTTTTTCCTAAATATTTAAAGATACTTTAGCAGTAAGATTTGAGAAGCATAAAGATAGTCTTTTTTGTCTTCATCATTTTGTATTAAGTTCATAAAATATTGAATTTTCTAGGATTATCTGCAGTTAGATATTTTAACTACGTTAAGGTCTTAAAAATCACAAAGAATTCAAGTGAACCATTTGTTTTCAGTGCCTTTTTAAAAGTAGAATCTTTGTAGGTAAATTTTAATATTTTATGCTTTGTTAAGGAAAACACAATTTCTTAAGAATTTCGAAACTTTTTGCCATAGAGCTTCAGATAATATTATTTTAAAATTCTGTAGTATTGCTTGAGTGTGTGAGATTTGTTGTTTTTGCTGTTCCTAAATCTATGTAGCTTTTTATCTTAGTAATACTTAGTATTGGCCTCTATGGGAAATATTAATTTCCATAAAGAAAAAGATCTATATTTAACCTTAATTTTTAATTAGTATATTTTTATTTTTATCATCTTAATTCATGTTATTGGCTTTTTATTTGTCAATATTTGTAGTAAATATGTGCCTTTTCTGTTCAAATTTTACAAAACTTTCATCATCAGTAAGCTTACTTAATTTTCATTGAGTACAATTTTTTTAAGAACTTCAAGTTTCACAGTAAAATGTTGGATTTATGTTCATTGTTTCTAGATGTTTTGTAATTTTAATAAATATTTAATTCAAGACATATTTAAGAACATACTTGTCAATTACAAACAGTTGAATTTTTCTATTTAATACTTTACACTGTGTATTTCTATTGTTTATTTGGGAAAAATCATACGAAAGAGATTGTTGCCTATGAAATTTCTGCTGCTTTAATACTTTCAGCTTACATTGTCCTGTAGGCTAAACCTATTTTCTAGATAGATACAAAAAGTACTAAATATCTAAGGGATGCATTATGAAATATATTGTTTACTTTATTGTCTACCTACTTTTGAAGGTGATATATTAACGACTCTCATTGAGTAATTTTTCAGTCCAGTTCTCCTAGCATGTGTGTTCACTTCATATATTTACCTACAGTCAGATGTTATTATGAGTTTTTAACTGCACTGTAGAGCTAGCCAATAAAACTTTTTACGATAAAAATACCTATATCTGCATGATTCAACATAATTGTCTCTTTTCATATGGGTATGGAATGTTTCAAATATAGCTAGTACACTGAATTTTTACGTCATTAAAATTGTTTAAATTTAACTATAAATGTTCATAGGTAGCCAATGGTTGCCTTGTAGAAAAACACAGTTATGTCATTTTCTTTATAAAATTTATTATTAAACTCTATTGCTCTTTATCTTATTTAGGGTGTGTATTCATTTTTTTGGCTACCATGACAATTTAGCCCAACATGGATGCCTGAAATAACAGATGTTTAAATTAACAGATATTCTTTTTTTTTTTTAACAAGATGAATGCATCTGAAACCAAGGCATTGATGGGCTGAGGAAGAACAGTCCTTTTCACTTTCAGCATCTGGTGCCTGTGAGCATTTCCTGAATTCCTAGGTTTGTAACTCCAACCTCTATCTCTGTTGGCACGTGACTCTTTCCTAAATATGTAGCACATCACGGCACACCACACCCCTCCAAAAACAAGCTGTATCAATGTGTTCTTTCTCCAGTTTCATACCATACACTTTTAATCTTAGTCAAATATCATCACAACATTTTATTTCATGTTAGAGACAGTCAGTTCTATGCACCAAATATTTATGTTCTTCTAAAATTCGTATGAGTGTGTGAGATTTGTTCCTTTTGCTACTGATTCTGCCATGAGCTCTCTGACATCCCTGAGGGGGCCTCCAACTCTTAAGATTATCGAATTAGTAGGTGTAGTCTTTGGAAGTGATTCGATCACAAGGGTAGAGCTTGCATGAATGGGAATTTGTGTTCTTGGAAAAAACTTTAGACTTTAGACTTTAGAAAGTTCCCCCATTTGTTCCATAATGGGAGTATAAAGTAAAATAACAGTTATTCATAACCAGAAAGCAGCCCTCGACAGGCCCTAAGTATACTCATGCCTTGATTACACCTTGGTCGGAACTTTTCTGTCTCCAAAACAGTAAGAGATGCGTGATTGTTTTATAGATTACCAAATCTATGGTAATTTTCTTATGGCAGACAAATGGGCTAAATTTTTATGTAGAAATCTCTTTCTCTTTCTTTCTTTCTTTCTTTCTTTCTTTCTTTCTTTCTTTCTTTCTTTCATTCTTTCTGGTACTAGGCATTGAATCCAGGGCCTTCACCCTGAGCTATATCCATAGGCTCTTTTTTGTTTGTTTGTTTTTTGAAGAAACGGTTTTTCTGAGTCGCTAAGTTGCCCGGAAAGGGTCCAAACTTGTGACCCTCCTGCACCATGAGTGTTAGGGTGATAAGCATATGCCACCACCCTCCACGTCTCCAAATGTTATTTAAGTAAAAGAGAATTACTTACCCCACAGGCAGGACTGGAATACTTCTACGCAAAGGCAGAGTCCATTTTTCTTAAAAGGAATTAGGGTCTAGACATGAAAATAGAAGTTTAGTCAGAAAAACTGCCTGTAAAAATGAGGCACATATATTCCACCGAGACCCATATTAGTGTAGAAGAGCTACCACAAACAAAACTAATGTAATATAGGTGGGTTGAAAAAGAAAATAATTAAGGCTGGGGTATTGCTTCGAGGTTAGAGCCTCACATGGGCAAGGCCCTCGGTTCAATTCCCCAACACTGCATAAACATTAGCCAAGCCTGGTGGCACACACCTGTAACCCCAGCACTTGGGAAGCTGAAGCAGGAGGATTGCCATGAGTTTGAGGCCAGCCTGGGCAACATAGAAATACCCTGTTCTATAGGGCTTCAGAGTCTGGATGTCTAAAATTCAGACATCACAGGGACGTCTCTCTTTTGTAGGCTGCAGGAAAGGAAATACTGTTGTCTTTTCTGAGCTTTGATGGTTGCCAATGATTCCTGACCCTTGGCTTGTGGTTGCACCACTCCTGTCTCCCCCTCTGTCCTAATGTGCCCTAATTTCCTCTGTGTTCTCTATGTCTGCAAATCACTCTAACCTTGTAAGGACACCATTTATGAGATTTAGAACCCATCTTAAATCACTTCGATGTTTTAATTTAATTACCAATGCAAATGTCTTGCTTTCAAATAAGCTTAGAGCCACAGATGCCAAATGTTAGAACTTTAACCTGTCATTTTGAGGGACATCACATATTTCACTTTAGGAGTCAACTAAGTTTAGCCACCAAGGCGAGTACCTGAGATTGGAACTGCTCTGAAGGGAATTCTAAAGGAACCTCTCTGATCCACTTAACCTTTTTCCGTTTCACACAAGTTTTACCTTCTTTGCGACAGCTGATCCCTCTCCAAATGACATCCCGAATTGGAATTATTTTCTGTGAAATGGAGCCACCTGCCACTTCCAATTCCTGCATCGTGCAGATAAACACACACTTTAAAAACAATCCACATTGTTAGAGAAGCTAATTGTACCCTGGCTGCGACAGGATTCTGCCGCGCGCTCTCTGACATCCCTGGGCGATTTCCGTTGTGGTAAGAGGTTCTGCACAGAGAGAAGCGAAGTGGCATGTGCTCATTAAGATAAGTGCCACGTTTAATTATTGACTCGGGAACACAGGCTTCGGTACACACCGTGCGGGAGCAAACATACTTCTCACACCTTTCAACACAAATACGGATTCAAAATCAGAGTCGAGATAATACCGCTCGAGCTAGGCGGACTCCACATTCACCATCTCACTTTATCCTTGCTACTCGGAGGTCAGCATCGCTCAATGGAGAAAGACAATCAGACAATGTTGTATTTTTGATTATCAGCATCTGTCGAGCAAGAACTTTGTCCTAGATCTCAATCTGGGTTCTTGAAATACAGCAATTGAAAAAGCAATGAAACAAAAAGATAAGTCAATATATAAAAGAAGCACATAAAGGTTCAGGCTTTTGTGACACTTATATTTTATTTAAATATTCACTGATCTTGTCTGGATTTTTCTTCTTCTCTTGTTAAGTTTGGATGTTGTCCATTTATGGTTAGTTTCATCTTCAGCTAGAATCAAAATGTGCAAAGACCTATTGTTATAGTAGAAAATTAATTCTCTCAATCTCTCTCTCTCTCTCTCTTTCGCTTTCCCTCCTTTCCTTCCTCTCTGTAGATGAAACTTTTTTTTGCTTTGTAACCAAACTTAAATCAATAAGGGAAATGAAACTTTTTTCTCTTCCTGGTGTTTTTCATCAAGTTATATGTTCTCATATGCCAATATTTATCCTCAAGATTAGTGCTACAGGAAACAGCTGTCAGGTGGACAAAATAAAAAAAAAAGGCTAGGCTAAATTAAGATACTGACGAGCCCTTAAGTGTCTCTTGTATGAGGGGTTGGGTCTGGGATGCATTCCCTATATCTAAAATGCTGGAGTATCAGTCTAAATTGTTCACTTGAATCCAGAATGAAGAAAAATACGCTTATGTAAGATAAGTCAGGTTACCAGATTCAACAATTTTTTCCTATAGAAGTTGAATATTTCCATTTTTATGAGAAATTTCCTGCTTTTTAACATGGGTAATTTTTATGCACAAGTATCATATTAATTTTCTCATTATGCTAATTGCCCAACTGTGATGCCCGAAGCTTTTACTGAAGAGCCACCTCTACAGTCTGACTCAATGTGTGTTATTAAAGTTAACCAATGGCAACTCACTGCTCTAAAGGAGAGAGATTTATATATAATCACCCATCGATTTAATATTTCTTAAGGCTTGTATAATTAGGTAGTAGAACTAACACCTCAGGCTAGAGTACATGCAATGTAGAACACTGTCAATGACATTGTGGTCAACTCTACGGTCAGTCTTGTGAACATAATTTCATAGTCCATGAGAGTTGTTTGCGAATGCTACAGTTGATCTAAAGAGTTGCTGAAACAGAATTCATACTATGAAAATGGCAGTATGCAATCCATGTCAAATTATTTTTTGATAATTATTAAGAGTTTAATATAATAAATTCACTACTGTCTGGATAAATGAAAATAGTTGTGTCTATGATCCCTTAATGATTTTAAGGGAGCACATACTCTAACTCTGAGGCTTAGTAAAGAATGAAGATCCCCAAAATATTGTAATATGGCCAAACAAAATTTAAAATATCTATGAATATGTTTCTGGTTTCTCACACAGTGGCTTCAGCATAATTTTAGCAAAAACTGATTTCATTCTTTCTCTCACTGTACCTGTAATATCATCCTGTTAACTATTTTTTACATGGAGTAAAATTTCAGGGATCTCAAAATCTTTCAAATAGTCAATGAAAGATTCACTATCCATTTACTTTAAGGTATTCCCCGGAAATGCCCAAATGGCTAATAATGAGAGCTCAATTTCTGGACCAGTTCTTTTGCAAATTCTCAATGATTATTATATTGCTTCATTGAGGAATATTGAGAGTTTAATATTCTTTGTTATTTATTTGTTGTTTATCTTCTTAGATCACAATGGAAGTTTTTTTCCCACTCTATTGATATGTATAAGTGTAAAATTTAGGGGGAGGGACAAAATGGAAGCTTTTTTTAACTTCCTGTCACTAATTCAACAGAAACAAATGTAAAATCACTTAAACTTTGAGATGAAAGAATATTTTAAGCTAAAGGAGAAAATCAGTCTGGATTTGTAACTTAAAGTCATTGCCCCATGTTTAACAATCAAGGTGTCTAATCTTCAGTAAATTCTTATGGAAATTTCAAATATCCTGCTATGACTGTTTGTATATATCCTTATATGTAAGAGCTACTGTTTGATCTTGGGGAAATGCTGAGTCTCTCCAAAATCCGCTCAGTCAGTTCTTCTATCTATAAAAAGTAATAATTAAAAGTGACTCTAAAGTGATTAATCTATGCCAGGTACGAGTCTATATATTTTATATGGATTATTCCATTCCAGCCTCATGACAAACTGGTAATATAAACACAAGTTAGCTAATGAGAAAACATTTTCCATGAGGAAAACAAGGACTAAGGTGGGTAGATAACTAGTTCCCCAAAGCTCACAGATACGTGAAACTCAGAATTACACTTTCAAAGGTCAATATTTTAAATAATTCAACACACGATTCACTTAATTATGGCTGTGACTAAATGGACCAATCATTACAAAGTAATAAGAGCATAAAAGATATTGAATTAAGAGTCGCATCTATTTGTACACGGCAGTACTAGTGTTCAAACCAGAAATACACAGAAAGAATGTAGAGTTATTTTAAGTGGAAGTTGACTACTGACTTACTTTTCATACATCTTATGCCAACATTTTTTTCATACCAGGGTACAGTTTTTTTTTTTTCTTCTGTCATCCAAAGGCCTTTTGAGCACTACCCCTTGAAGGACCCTCCACGTGTTGGAGTTAAATACTAATAGGCAGAGGAAAGAGATATTCTTCTTGCTCAATAAATGGTTCCCTTTGGAATTGGAGAATAGCCTCTGGGATCAGCAGTGCGAAAGCCACGTGTTCCTTCTTAACAGCCATGCTATTTACACTCGGTTTCTTTTGCTTTTAATGAGAGGAAACTCCTTCCCAATTTGAACAGCAATTCTCCACGGATTCTGCCTGCAGTGCAATGACAGTTAGACCTCACTCCAATTACACAGAGGCAACCAGTAGCCAGGGAAACTGGAGAGGGCTGACAAGGTTATACTGACATTGAAATTTAGGTTGGTTCTTGGCTCTCTTCTCCCGGAAAAACCCACATGGTCCTCTGGGAGAATGTAGGAGCTACGAGAAAGAGGACTTTCTTTTCTGTGTGATTCTTGATCTGTGGTATTGGAACCACTATAGGCTGGTAAGACCACAGCAACCCCTGGCATTGTTTTTGATAAATTATAACATAATGTTTTCTTAGACCAAAGACCAGTATATTTAACACAAACTGTATAATGTGACTAGAAAATAATCTAGAAGAAAAGTAGGGGCATAACATTATGCGACTGGCATATCCAGTAGCTAAAATGTCTTACATGTTCACGAAATGCCAAATATTTGTGTGTCAGTGTATGAGTGTGTGTGTGTATTAGTGGGGATTGTGCTCACTACCTTCACACTAAGCTACATCCCAGACCATTCTGAGACACGATCTCACTAAGTCACTAAGTTGCCCAGGCTAGCATCGAACTTATTATAATCGTCTTACCTCAGTCTCACAGCGAGCTGAGTTTACAGGTGCCTACCACTGGGTCCCGATTTGTGTTTTATTTTGAAATCTATGGTATATGTTTGTGTCAACTTTTGGGGAGGATCTGACATATGTTTAAGATATTTTTCAGGTAGAAATCTAATAGTGAAGCAAGACATTTAAGCATCGTAAAATAATGTTAAATTGTGACTGTAAAAGGAACATTAAAAATAAGAATTCAAACATAAAATAATTTTATAAACCAAGATTCATATTTATTCTTTTAGAAAATTCCACAAAGTTAAGATCATGGCGTATACTCCTTAAACTGTTTTATAATCAGAAATAATTTCAAACTTAATGATATTTGACACTTAAAAAACCCTCTTTACCTTACAATACTCAATGTGTCTTTAGTCCATACCATAACTATAAAAATATTGTTATTTTTCTTTAGTAGACAAAGAAAACTGAGTCATAGAAAGGTTAAAAAAAAAACTTTTCCCAAGAGCCTACCCATTAGACTTTCTGCAGAGCCTCAGCCTTTTTTCCCATGAATTCTATGTAATAATAGTCCCAAATTTTAGATAAAAGTGACATGTAAAACTGCAGCTAAATGGTGTGGCATATAATAAGAATTTAATAAATACACCTATTAGCTTTTAATGCCAATTGTGAAGATTAGAAAAGTAACCAGCGGCTAGATTAGAGAGCCCATTAAGAAATAAATTTAGCTCCTAGGAACAGGTACCTATAATAATAAAAGCTTTTATAAAGATTTTTTTTTCTCTGTCATACATAATGAGGAAATTAGGGACAAAGCTATCCAGAGCAGATCTAAAATCGAAGACCTGGGATCTGCGGGTCTTCCTCGAGAGTTGTTAAGCGTCCCTGTGAGTCACCTTTCCCAGGAGACAGAACATCTGACACCTACAGCTGCAAGGGAAGTCATGGCAGAAAGACATGCTGGAGCGAAGACATTTAGCTCCCGGTGGCCGCCCGGAGCAGAGCGGGAAGAGTGAATGAAGGAGGAGAGGTGAACCTCCAAGTGAGCCCGCGGGACCCGTCCAGTCACACACAGACTGCAGGCAGCTCCCAAGCCAGTCAATGGACAATTCAGATTAACCATCATGTCACTTTGGGTCATAGACGCAGGTGAGGGTTTCCGCCATCAAGTTCTGACAATAGGATTGGAAGAGAAGGGTCAAAAAAATCCTAAAGGTGTGACAGTTTGAACACCCGCTTTGATCTTTCCTCCAAATCCCCACTGAGCGATCACATTCTATAAATCAAAACCTTAGTGCACGATGACGACGCATGGTGAAGAAAGGCAGGGAAAAGGGCCATTTAAGAGCCAAAAGGAAGAGGAAATACCTGGCAGCCCCAGGCGAGGCGTCGGTCTTGAGGTGAGCCCCAGATCTCTCAAGTCAGGGGAGTCAATGTCACTTGACATGTAAAGGTTACCGTGAAAAGATGAAGCCAAACTCTGTCAAAGAACTGACTATGCATTTCTACAAAAAAAAAAAAAAAAAAAAAAAAAATGGAAAGTGTATCCATCCTAAGGAGGCTACTATACATTTTGTCATTGTTATATGTTAGTTGAAACATTCTTGTTTACCAAGTTGGCTTATTTGGGTTAGGCTTTTTATTTGTTTATTTATTTATTTTATGATAGGGTATCCTCTACTAGGCTTGAACTCACTACGTAGCCCAGGCTGGCTTTGTACTCATGGCAATCCTCCTTCTTCAACCTCCCAAGTGCTGGAATCACAGGTGTGCGCTACCGTGACCAGCTCTATGTGGTGCTGGCGAATCAAACTCAGGGTCTTGCTCTTTCTAGGCAAGAGTTTTATATATTTTATAAATAATTGCTATGCTATTCCTCCTATTCAGCCCCAAGTTGGTTTATTTGGACAGTTTTGATGGTAAGTTATTATCCTAAATGTGGGTAGAAACACATATGTAATAGATTATTTGGATATGCTTCTGAAAGCATTAAAAGAGACGTCAGTATATTTAGAATCAGTTTGCTCAGTTACTGCCTTTAGAAGGAGTTTGTGACTTAAACCTGTATCAGGTTCATAGGGGTGCTGTCGTAAAAGAACCAAGGGTTCTGTGGATTAAAACAATAGAAATCTATTTTGTAACATATCAGAAGGCTAGAATTCTGAAATTAAGGTGTCTGAAGGAGAGAAGAGCACTGGGAAGACAAGTCTTTTAGGTAATTTTTAAAATGTATTTTTAAGGATAAATTTTAATATTCAAATATTTATAATTCACTATAAAGTTTCTGCCAAAATAAAACTGGTGCTGACTATCACTGGTTGCCTATATGTGAGGCCCTGGGCTCAATCCTCAGCAACATGCGTGCACACACACACACACACACACACACACACACACACACACATTTTATGAGTTCTGTATTAAAAAGTGGTGGCCTCTTCATTTTCTTATTCTTCTCCTTCTTCTTCTTCTTCCCCTTTTCTAGACAGGGTCCGACTCTGTAGTCCAGGCTGGTCATGAACTTAGTATGTATCCCAGGATGGCCTTAAATACACGGCAATGCTCTTGGCTCAGTGTTCCATTGTTAGATTTACAGGTGTGTGCCACCATGCCAGCTGGAAAATCAAACCCAGAGCCTTGCACATACCAGGAAAGCACTGTGAGTACTGAGCTATGCTCCCAACCATCTAGGCTGTTTCTTGCTTAAGGAATATTTAGGTTGTTCAATTTTGCACATTGACTTATTTATAACTGTCTCGTTAGATGTTTTCTTAAGAGTATCCTTTCATATCCATGGTTTAATATTAAAATGTGTTGTATGAATCAGTTTGGGCATTGATAAAGTCACATTGAGAGACTTTATAAAAAGCTTTTTGTATGTGTTTTTTAATAAAACATCATCATTGTCAAAGGGTCAAGGACTGAGGACAAGCTTAAGTCTTACACAAGTCTTCCTTTCATATCCAATTCATATTCAACCAAGTTTCACCGTTTATGTAAGATCTCACTAATGATATTTTCCTTTGACAATCATTTGCCCTAAATGTTGATGGTATAAATTGTCTCCCAACTCTTTAAATCAAATTCCCTATATTCTTAGTAAAACAACCAGTACTCTCTTTCCTTGGTAAAGTGAAGGAGGAAAAACACTTAGAATGTTATAAATTATGACATCTGCTCAGACTTGTTCCAGGTGTTAAAACGAGCAAACATTCAACTCCATAATCCACTGAGAAATAATGTTGCCGTGGAATGATTCACCTATGGTTATCTCTGTGGTAGCATCTGAAATATTGAAGTTGTCAACTCCAAATTCTTGAATGCTTGAAAAAGAGTTCAAAATTTCCTTAGTGGGTAATTCACACTTCAGTGTTCTATCTCTCCTTCCACTTACCTAAGGCGCATATCAGCATGCTGACCATACTGCTAACACTGACACAGAATGCCAGTGCTTGTAAATTCCAGGCTTTGCATACAAAGAACTCATGAACAGTGATAAGTTCTAGCAGCTACCCTAGCCTGAACGAGCCCATGTCTACCCCAACTTTTCAGAAATTTCCAAATCCAAGCAGAGAACAGTGAAATATTTTAAAGAAGAAACAAATATAAATGTACTGTCTCTTAGCACTTGTTAAAAGGACCTCAGTCCCTCAAGGACTGTATTCTCTGTATTTGAAAAGAAATGTGGAGCCTGACATCCTATTAGAGGACAATCTGGTGACGAGTACAGAAATCCCAGATTCTAGCCTTGGGCTGTTTTCACTTCTCTGCCTTGCATGGTCCTCCCTCAAAGAACACAGAACATGAGAAATTGCAGCAAGCGAGTGTGAATTCTCAAGTGGTCTCTGAGCCCCACGAATAGAACAGAAAATCTCTGTTGAGCCAGATTAGACTAAACAAATGGGGTTGGGGACTAAATTGAAATTAGAATCTAGGCACACACATCCTGAGACAGCTTCAGCAGACCAGGAACCATGAATAGCAATTCGTTGCCCCCTACTGACCATTTGCAGCTCAGCGATTTCATGCTGTTACAAACAGGGCCCAATCAGAGCTCAGGAAGCTCTGCAGTCAGAACAGTATTTCTTCCTCTGGGAGAGATAGAAAGATGGGTGCATATAAGGCAGAGATAGAGGCATGCCTTTATGGTATATGAGCACTATTCAGAGACAGTTATAGTGCTTGCCTAGCTCAGCAGTTATAGTGCTTGCCTAGCCCGTTCAAGGTCCTGGGTTCAATTCGCCAGTACAACCTTAACGGGGTGTGGTGCTGTATGCCTGTAATGCAAGCACTCAAGAGGCCGGGGCAGGAGGGTTGCTGTGTGTTTGAGGCCAGCCTTGACTGCATAGTGAGTTCAGGACCAGCCAGGACGGCAAAGCAAGGCTCTTCCTCAAAATAAATAAATAGATAAATAAATAAATAAGAAAAGGTAGGACAGGTAGACTTTGTGGAGGTGGAAAGAGGAGGATCTGAGGAAGGGGGGCGGAGAGGGCAGGGACAGAAAGTGGAAATAAAAGTGATTAAGATGCAATACATGTATCTGCCAGTTCTCCAGGATGATTGTAATTATGGTGCACTGCAAACACAGAGCTACAAAATTTTTTAAAAGAATGAATCATGAAATATTTAATGAGATTTCATAATTATAGCCTTACCGTTTACAAAATATTAAATATAGTGGTCTGAGAATTATGTTCTTTATTAAAATACATGTACAGATTTAAGAAAACGTGTTTTCAAGTAAAGAAACAGGTGAAGTTGCAGCCCTGTGCTATCACTGCTGTGGAGCAGGAGTGTCTGAATAGTGCAACCGAGACAAAGGAAGGATTAATTCTGTGAGAGACTCAGAGGAGCCAATCCCAGAGGATTTCACAAGGAAGGCTCTACCTATTTTGAAAGTTGAGATCAGACCACAGAAAGAGAAAGTCATTCCTGTTACAGGAAACACTGTTCAAGGCTTACAAAGGTAAAACAGCCTGTATGGTTAGGTTGGTAGCAAATGGTTGATATCTGTCTAATCGTATTGTATTTGTTAGTTTCTGGAAGAAAAAGAGATATGTATACAGTTGTATAAAAGCCTAAACCCAGGACCACATCTAGCACCTTAGCATACGACCATTATCATCAGAGTACATCCTGTCTGTGTTTTGAGCTCTTTCTCACAAAAGTCAAAGAATGGTTAGAAATCATTTTTTTTTTTCAGATGAGAATCTTGTTTTTCTACCTTGGCTAATAACTTGCATGTTCTGTGAAAAATAAAATTTGTAAATGCCATCGGTGCTGTCCTATCTCCAGCCAGAGGGTATCCTGTGGCCGGCCAGTCCCATCAGCTTGTCACACAGACCTGGAAGCAGTTGGGAAGGTAACCATTGAAGGGTAAGAAGTGACCAAGAGGCCCTGAGGCGTGGAGTAGAACTACCCTCAGAATCCTTGGGACAGTGGGACTCTGGTCGCTCAGGCACCTTATTCCACCAGAGGTTGCCCAGCACAGCTTACCAGTGAAAATGCTAAACACTGGGGAAATGAAACAGGCAAACTAGATTAAGACTGCTATGTTCATTATAATGCTGAACAAGTGTAGAGTCATCCCGAACATTTTACAGTGTGTACCTTGCCCGTGCGCAGATTAAAACAAAAGCCTTGCTCAGTCTTCACCTTCAGCCCGAGACAGAAGAATCTGGACATTTAAATGTAGCTCTGTGCAGTGACAAGTAATTAATATTCTACATTAGTCTGCTGCCTAGCCAATGCCACAGAGTGTCACAATTGGCTTGCTACTGCAGCGAGACATGGTCTTTGTTGTTGTTATTTTTAAAATAATTAATTATCAATTAATTAATTTTGTGGCGCTAAAGCAAAGCTTTGTTAGTACCAGGCAAGTGCTATGACATTAAGCTATAATCCCAGCCCTAAATTTAATTTATGTTTGAAATCTCTTTTTTTTACATTCTTCCCCATTTTATTGATACGTATAAGTGCAAAATTTAAGGTTTACAATGAAGTTGAGCATTTTGTGCACCTATGTATCTTGTCAAGGTGACAAGGACTTTCCCACTCTCCTTTTGTCCCTCCCCCTACCCTACCCTCCCACCCTCCTCCACCTACCCACCTGTTTTGCTTTGTCTTTCGTTTAAAGTTCCATGAGATAGCTGTGATCTGGGACTCTCATATCAGAGAGACCATTCGACGTTTCACCTTCTGCTTCTGACTCACTTCACTAAGCATGATGTTCTCAAGCTTCTTCCATTTGCCTGCATTGAAATCTTTTAAAATCAAAAAACAATTAGAATATAAAATAAAAATTTTCCTTATAGATCCTCTCTTTTTGTAGCTTTTGTTTCTCATGGATCCTTCCAGATATATTTTATGCAAATATCTGTAGTATACTGCGCACCCTCTTACACCTGTTCCTCTTTCTTTGTATGTATATGTTACATATGTCTGTAATATATATAATATATGCCAAATATAATTTATAAAACCAAATTGGTGTTTTTATAAATAATGCTGAAATGAATAACCATTACCTGTAATTTTGATGTTAATCAAATTTCTAGAATAAATTTAAGGACAGTTACAGAATTAAAAGACATTCGATTACAAATTTAGCAAATGTTGCAAGATTATATACGTATTCAGGATTTTTTTTTCAATCTACGCTTCCAGTAGCCATGGACAGCCTTCTTGCTAGCACTTCATTTTTCCAAATGAAATAGACAAAAATAGTGACATTATGCTTTATTTTCTGAATACTTTTCTCAACCAATAGATATGGGACAATTCTTCCATGTCCCAATAAAATGAAGACATGCTATGATTTTGTTAAAACAAGCTCAGAGATGAAAAGAAGAAAGTTTTCTCTTACATTAGGGGAAAACCACCTTAGCAAAGGTACGCAGTAAATGGAATCTACTATAATTCAATTCAAATACTAATTCCAGCAAAAAAGTTAACTTTTTATGAGAATTCTGTTGGTAATTAATATTATTAAATGTGAATATGAAGGTAACAAATGCTGGTTAATGTAATCAGAAATTCCTTTACTGTGTGTGCATGTGTGTGTGTGTGTGTGTGTGTGTGTGTGTGTGTACATGTGTCACTTTTAATTTCCTCTATTTATTTAGTGTGTTAAAATATCCACAACAAACAAAATTTATCACTTTTATCTTCACACATCTGGCAAAGGGAAAAACAAAAACAGCTCTCTCTAGAGTTGAGAGCCCATTGATTAAGATCCAAGTAACAAGTAGGGAGGAAAAATGTCAGGGTGAAACAATTAAGAGCAATTATCACATTATTGAATTTTGAGAGGCATTTCAGTTTCAGGTAATTGATTTCAAACCAGCTGTGAGCCAAAGAGATATGCCTGTGACCGGCTAAACATTTCTAGCACTTCCACAAGCAAGCTCCAGTGGGCCACGCTGGGGCTTCGGGAATTTCCACAAGGAACAGAAGTAAACTTTGGGGATTTTTTTTTTCATCACTTACCAATTTTGCTAACCTGAAGATTGTGATTCAGTGATGCTAAAAGGAGACGTAAATTCTGCCTTTAAAAAATAAAGAACAGAAGACAAAAAAAAGCAAACAAAACTATTGTGAAATGCCAGTGTCACTGGCTTAGGGAGCTCATTTAAAATAACAAACGTGTAAAAGAAATATGACCCAAATTTGTAAAAAAAAAAAAGATGTTAATTTTTGTATCATACCTTGGGTATTTGTGATGGTATAACCTCTTTCAATGTAAATATTCTCAAGAAATTCAACCGTAATTCATATTTTTTTGATATAAGACCTAGCTCAGTTCTAGCTGGTCCTGATCTCACTATGTAGCCCAGATGGCCTCAAACTCTTGGCAATCCCCTCATTTCAGCTTCCAGAGTATAATATTTTCATAAAGAACAGAAAAACAAAGTTACTTTTCCCCCAAATATTGTATTAGTATATGTTTGTGATACATAATAATTATATTCTTCTTATATCCATATGGCATTTTAACCACTTTTAATATTTTGACATTCCTTCCCTCACTATAAAAACACCTCAGAAAAGATCAATATTTTTCTATTAAAAAGATGATACTTATTTACTAATAGAAACATTACTAACTAAGACCACATGAGTTTGCTATGGCTCACAGAATGGAATGCCACTGACTGGGCACAGACTGGGTGAGGCGGAAGAGCAGAAACATATTGCCGTACAGTTCTGGAGGCTGAAAGTTGAAAATCAAAGGGTTGGCATGTTTGATTCATTTTTAAATTGTTATTTTTTTACATATCGCATCCTTTTCCTCTTCCCACACTTCCTACTCCCCTCAATTTTCCTTTCCCTCTCCACCAAGTCCATCTTCTTACTTTATTCTTTCTCTTATATTTTTTTATAAATTGTTTTCTTTCATATTAGTAAAATGAGATGATATTTAACTTTCTGGGACAGATTCATTTTGCTGAGTTTAACGGCCTCAAGGTGAATGCATTTTCCTATGGATGACTGAAATTTGTCATTTTTTGTGGAAGAATAGTAATCCACTGTGTATATCTACCTCTTCTTCTTTATTCATTCATCTGTAGTTGGGCATGTTGGCTTCTTCCAAGTTTTGACTACTATACATTGTGCTGCTATCAACGTGGGTAAGCCTGTTTCACTATTGTATGAAGACTTTAACTCTTTTGGGAAGATACCCAGAAGAGATACAGCTAGGTCAAATGCAACATCACTTGGCAGTTTTTGAGAAATCTCTGTGCTGCTTTCGATAGTGGTTGTACCAGTGTGCAGTTCTGCCAGCTATGTAGAGGGGTTCCTTTTCCTATTCCTCCACAGCCTACTTAGCATGTGTTACTTTTTCAGTTTTTAGTACCAGCCATTGTTACTGGCACTGGATGGAACCTCAGTGTTATTTTAATTTTGATTTCTCTGATGACTAAAGATGTTGAAAAAAAATTTTTTTCATGTATTTACTGGCCAATCAGACTTCACTGAGATCTGTTTATTCATTCCAGATTCCCAATTTTTTTAAATCAGGTCCTTTATTTTGGAGGGTATGAATTTTTTTTTTTTTAGTTCTTTGTATATTCTTGATAATAGTCCTCTGTTTGAAATGGCAAAAAATATCTTGGAGCATTGTCAAAATTGGAGATTTGTCAGAATTTGTCCCAATTACAAGAAGAGCATGACTTTGTCCTGTTTTCTTACTTCCATTACATTACACCATTCCATTTTTCACACAATGGGTTCCACTTTAACATTATATTCAGTGCACAGAAGTCACACACTACCTGTTTCTAAAGAAAAAAGAAGTCCTTACCCACTTATAGATTTGATGTCATGTTGCTACCAGTTTAGGCACCACGTGCTGCTTTAACAAAATCTTCTTGAGGCTACTGAGGTACAAGCCATAGAAATTTATTTCTTATAGCTCTCGGAGATGAAAATTCAACATCAAAGCACCAACAGAATTAGACACTAGTTAGGACTTTTTCCTCATCTATTCTCATAAAAATGAGAATTTTCTTTCATTTCTATAAAAAAGAAGCAGTCAGAGGGCCAAAAAAGCTTTCTCAAGACCCTTATAAGGACATTCATCTCATTCAAGGGGACGCAACCCTCACGACCTGATTCAATGGTCATTTTGGGAGTTAGGCCTCAGAACATGAGTTTAGGAGGGACGCAACCACGGAACCTGTGTTAGCTACCAAGGGACAGTTTGGGGATGGGCACACTACTCTTCTTTTACAATATCACCTTCATATATAGGATGCTACTTCCTGTGATTTTTTCCAAAATTACACAAATAATTTCTCATATCAGGGGACAAGAGTAGGATCACTTGTGACCAAAGGTCAAGCTTCTTTATTGCGATGGTTTCTCTGACTTGTAGGTGCCCTGGGATACTAGAAAGGCCTCCTTCTTGAGCCCTGCAGTTAGAGACTATTTGCTCCCAAAGTCCCAAAGACAACTGCAACCTGTCCTACAATAATACATAATACCCCTCAGTCTTATTAGCTCAGGTGGGTACGGAATATGAGTCCGGTGGACTAATCCTGAGGGCCATCCTCACTTGGAACACACTTTCTTTCCTTTTTTTCCCCCTTTTTTTCTGACATCTCTGAAAGAGGAAGGAAGAAAAAAACCACTAAAATACGCAAGTAACATCTATAGCTTGTAATGAAAGGGCTGCGTGGGTTCCAAAAAGAGATCAAAGGTGTTTTCTCAGCCGAGAGTGTTCACGTGTGGTAGCACTGAGGGCAGGAAAAAGCTCAGAGTGCAAATTGAAGCAAAGCCCATTCTTTTCTGATATTTGGCCCTAATCTGAGTATAAAATGGAATGGACTCAGAAATCTATGGAAATGAATCATTCATAAAGCCTTTAAAACTTCGCCAATTTTACCTGAGAATGGAAAATAGAATTATCTGAACCGAAAGCTTGTGATGAAGCTGGACTGGAGGGCAAAGACCCAGTGCAGAACTTGTTAAAAGCGAAAGCCTAGGACAGCCTCCCGCTAGAAGGTGAAGAATCCTATTTTGGAAAACAGGGTGTCGTCCTTAAGCGTCAAGCTCTTTTTCCTAAGAGACTCATATTAACCCTTGTAGCGGGACCTTCACTGTAATCGCACCTGAATTTAATTCTCTTCTAAAAATTGTCTTGAGTATCCTGAATCCTCCACAGTTAGTTAAAAGTTGCCACCAAACTTTATTATTCGTATTATTTAAACTCCGTGTCACTATAGAGATTTGATGGGTTATCCTAGCCTTAGAGATCAGTAGAAAAGTTTAATCAATTTCTAAATAATAAATCAACTTTTTGTGCCCTTTCTAATCTCAGCGCAACACATTGTAATTCAAGGCCATTACACTACATTTATCTTTAATGAATAATAAATGGTACATTGGTATTGACTGAACAAGCGATTAAATATTCCATCAGTAGCCGAACACAGAAATATTTTTAATTATTAATAAGCCACAAGCTTTGCTTGTCAGGTATAATCATCTTTGGGTGGGAACAACTTATTCTCCTTTTTATTATCATAGACAAGTGCGATCAAATGTCATTTCAAACCACTCTGGTCATTCTCCAGCCTCCAAAATCTTGTAGCTCACTTTTAAGAAACTATAAATAGCAGTAGGGTTAGTAAAGGACAACGAAAGTTATGAATTGTATTTTTATGTAAAAATCCAAGAGAGAGAGTTAGAAAGAAAATTAGGACCCTAGATTTCTCTATAAGGACTTCAAAGGATAAGTATAATGAAGAATCTATAGAATGTGATAAAACAAACACCAAAAATTCCCAGGACTTGAAAGGTTAGACATTTATGCATAGAAGACTTTACATACATACATACATACACACACACACACACACACACACACACACACACACATACACACACACACCTCCACTTACAGAGAAGAGAGAGAGCGAGAGAATGCACAGAATATGACAAACTTTTAAACGAATATAAAAGAGAAAAAATATTAAAAAGAAAATATTGGAGAAACAGGGTAAAAATACCTGGTTATGGTCGAATCTGCATGTCCTCTAAAATTAATATGAACATTTAACTGTCATTGGGGATCTGATTAAGTTCCTCCTATCTGAATACGTGCCTCATAAAAAAAGCTAGAGGAAAGTACCTCGGGCTTCTTGTGACCCACCTCCACCATCAGAGCCACAATTTTGAGTGCTTGTATTTCATGCCCTTTTACAAATTTCCTGAGGCTTTCTTTTAAAGCCCGCTTCTTGATTCTTGATGGTGGCAGCATAGTTGATGGATTTTAGGAAGGCTGGGATCTTGAAGAGGCTGGAATGCGCGTCTTCATCCCTTCAGTGAAGCACCACAGAGAAGACCCCACCTTCAGGTGGGCTAGTGGCTTCAGAAACTCCTCTCGCATTCCTAGGAGGTCCCAGACATTCCATGTACTCTAAATCATGGATGTGACAACTTCCCTCCACAGACACTCAGAGAGAAGGAACTATTATTCTTCTCAATTTTTATGAGATTGACTTTTTATGTATTTTATTATATATATATTTTAGAAATACAAAATGTTTTCCTTTAAAACATCAGAAAAAAACATCAGAAGACAAGCTTGGCAATTAGGTGACTAGAAACATTAACTATATGGATACTGTATGTCTTCTAAAATGTTACTGTGTTCCCAGAGAGCTAAACACCACAAAGTTCCCTATATCCTTCCCAAGTCAGTACTTGGTGTGATGGAAAATACCAACAAAATCCTATGAAGTATTGCAAGGCACAATCTCTAGGCTCTAATTAGTTACAAAAATACATTTTTAAAGATGTTCTTGATAAATGATGCTTTCAATTGAATTTCTAAAATTTTAACGTCATGAATGTTTATGTATTTCTGTGAATATGTATTTGTTGTTGTGAATGTTTATATATTGCTGTATTATTGTTCATATCCATTACAGAAATTGGTTCTAGGCTGGTCCAAAGGCCTTCCAGGAATTGTATTTGGGAGGTAATTTTCAGCTCATGATATTGATACATGTTTTTTTTCTATCAAACCTTTATCCAGATGGTGTAGTTGTCCTTTGAGAGTATGGTGACTGTGTATGGGCGGGGTGGAGAATCTTGCTGCTGTTGCAAATAGCAAATAGCTCGGAACATGTGGAGAAGAAGCTATGCCAGTAATCAGGGCCCCAGACCATCTCCTGTCCTTCTGCCTCCCTCCAAAATGTGCCACCTTGGATGAGAGTTCTTCTCATAAGGCCTACATGAATCCAAACAGTAATACGTGATACAGACTCTCACCTCGTGTGAACAGTAGGGTGTCACTCTACCATCAAGACTTAGGAGCTGTTCTTATTAATTCAGTCACCTAAAATCAGGACAGAGTAAGAACTCAGGGGTGAGAAACCCTGTGAGTTCCTATCAGGAGCAAAAGCCAATGACCTCACGGCCACATTCTCCTATCAAACTGGCAAGGTCACCTTCTCTCAGATTCTACATATGGGCGTGATGTGCTATAGGCTGTCGTGTGCCTGGATTATTTCACTTAGCAAAACATGATCCTAGCTCAGCTATATTACCACAGATGACATCAATTCCATTTTTAAAAGCTGAGTAATATTTTACTATATAGCTACTCCAAAGTTCTGTAAGCATTCCTCTATTGACTGACACTTAGGTTGATTCCTCTTTTATCTACTGGGAGTAGTGCTACAAACAAAAACCATGAGTCTGCGGATGTATCTTCTATATACTGATTATATTTTCTGTTTTCATATCCCCATGAGAGGCATTCCTGGGGCTTATGGCAATGTTACTTTTAATTTTTAAAGAAAACTCCTTATTGTTTTTCTCTGATGATTATACTAATTTATATTCCCATTTTCTATTAACTGTGAGAAATACATTTCTATTATTTATAAATCATTCAGTCTGTGGTGTTTGTTAGAACAACGCAAATTGACCAAAACACCAACCAAGTAGGGCATACGGGGAATCATTTGCTGCGGTGACTGCCGTGCAGTGCACACAGCATAGTGAGGTGGCCAGCTCGGAGACTTCTATTTGACAGGTATTTATTAAACTCTGCTGGACTTCTAAGTCCTTGGCGATTAAGACCCTATGCTGGGAATTTCATGACCTACATGGATGGAGCTGATAGGGACTCTTGCTTTGAAGCTTTACAGAGTTTCAGAAAGACAGAAAAAAATATATATGTATACACTATAAAATACATCATCAAGTGAAGTCCGTGTGTCATGTCCATATTTGTGTTTTTCCTAGTAATATAATGTCTTTCACAGCAAGAAAGCATAAGTCATTGAAGAACAATTTACTGAGTATCTCTCATATGCTTCATTAAAATAGCACACACAACAATGTAAATGAAACATTGTCCTTAGTTAACGCACTGCCTAATGGTAAACATTTGTTGAGTTATGTTGAAAAATCGATGCTTGTTGCCCACCAGGAAATCTCAGTCTGAAAATCCCTCCGTGGGTAATAACACAAGAGTAAGGGGAGATGGAAGAGAAACGGGACGATAAGTGTGTACAGCACATCACCCGAGAACCACTGTGCGGTTTGACTCCAAATAACATAACGCATGACCTATGAACCTCTTTTAGAGACAGAGTCTTGCTCTGTAACTCAGGCTCGTCCTGAACTCACTATGTAGCCTGGCCTAGTCTTGGAATCACAATGATCTTCCTGCCTCAGCACCCCAAGTGCTGGGATTAGAGGTGTGTACCACCACACCCAGCTTTATGTGGTGCTGGGAAATTGAACTCAGAGCCTCACACTTGCAAGGCAAGCGATTCAACGTGCCATTCCTCCAGTGCCAGATCCAATTTTTTTTTTTTTTTGTGATCTTGTCATGAAAACTTTGTGGGTTGACATGGCTGGTGAGTGTTCATTCACTCAATAATGGTGGAGGCTCCAGTGGCATATTTACAATATTTGAAATTTTATTGACCTTCCCTCACTAAGATTACAAGATGGTTGCAGTAGTTCTGAGGATCTAATGCTCACACTGCTTCCACGGCAGAAAGTAGGAGTATTTTTTTTTAAGTCCTGTGTTCCAGAAGTTCATTTTACTATATTACAATTGCTATATCACAATGGTCAAGCCTTGGCATCGTGTCTGTCTTTACTCTTGTATCCCTATTTCCCTAGCCACCTTCTCATTGCTAAAAACTTAAGGGCAATGTACGTTCACTTTAGCTCACAGTTCACAGGTCAGTCCCTTCAAGACATGTTAGCCAGGGTCGAAGGGCACTATGCCTGGTGGAGAACAGCTGCTCAGCCTATTATAGCTAAAACTCAGAGCGCAAGTGAAGAACTGAGCTAGTAAGTCTGTGCTCTTCCAGGTCAGGCCCCAGAGATCTGTTCCTTAAAGATCAGAGGTCACCAAGCCTCCAATTGCATGTGAAATCGTCATTGGATCAATACACTCATACAATTAACCTCTATGAATCAATCATCTCTCAAATACATGAGGTTTTGGTTGACATTCCAGATCCAAACTATACTACCAAGATACGTTTTTTTTTCCCAGTACTGACTGCAGAGTGATTGCAGGGCTTTCCACATGCTTGATGAACACTGATGCTGAGCTACCGTACAGCCCTCCAGCCTATGCCTTTTATGAAAAATATTAGGTTAACAATGTAGGAGTGAAAATAAGATGTTTTAGTCATAGAAAATAAGTAATATCTGCTACAGATTCTTAGAAAAAGGAGAAAAAGAACCGTGTATGAAAGGAAAGGGGTCTGTATGCTCCTGATAACCATCAACTTGGAAACGACAGGTAAAAATGACAAGGGAGAAGTGGTCTGCATTTGAAGGCATTTGAAATGTGCCAGGGTCAGTGCTTAAAGGGCATTCTCAACTCTATCCGCACACAGAAAAATGAATCAGACAGGAAATCGCTAGCGTAGATGGGGCCGTCTGAGTCAACCTGCATTTATTGACCATATATTCCTCAGAAAGCCTTCTGCTAGACGTCAGGGATCATTCGGAAATTTGTCTTCCTGTAGCATTTTAGATGCTCTGCTTCACTTGATTTCCTAAAATTCACAGCTTATATGTAGCAAAATATTTGTCTGAGTTTTGAAACATAAGTTAAAGATGACTACATAAACCCTATGTTTTTAAATGAAAATTCAGATGTTTGAGTTGTCATAGTATAACCAAAACTTCCCAGAAGTATGTCTATCATACTTTTGTATGGGTGTTGAAAATACTGATAATGCTGTTGTCCTCGTCCCTTAGGGCAGCCAAGTAGAACCAAAAGGCAGTTACTGCCAAAAGCCTCTCCTACTTATTCCACGTGACTTACACATATTATTATTTCCAATGCTCTGCACTAATAAAAGAATTGAATAACTTAAACATATGATAACTTGATGCTGGTCCCTACAAAACTTGCAGATGGAATATTAATTTCAGAGTATGTTAGCAACTAAAGTATCAAGGGCCAGACTTCATTCACTAGGACACACACTCCCAAAATGATGTTTTCCTTTTATTTTAACATTTACATAAGTGAATGCCAAAGATAGATTCCCTCATTGTGTAATGAAAGTCAAGGGCAGACAAGACTCTCTGAATTCTAATGTAATATATTAATATAAATTAAACACAGTAACTCAAGAAGTTGTACTCACTGGTTGTATCAATTAGCATTTTTAATCATAGTCGCTGTCCCCTGATCTCAGAATGAAAATCACATTCACTTTCATTGTGTGCAGAGGTTTGAGGAACACACAAAAACACTACGCAGTGTCCTTCACCAGGCACCTTTGGAGAAGAAATGGCACTTATGTGGAATTAGGAGGAAGAAATGTCATTTTCTTGTGGGGAGGGGGAGGTACAGCTCAGGTTGTGCTACTTTCATCAATCGCTATCTTTGCCTTTCAAAAGAAGTTGTGCACCAAAGCCCTCCGTACACTGGAGCATATAGTGGTCAGTGCGTAGCAACAAGGTCCGATCAAGTGAGAAGCAAAAAGAGAAGCCCATTGTCTAGTTAAGGCTTGAAATTTAACTTTCTTCTTGACAAATCTCTCATGAGTCATGTTAGGCATCTTCTATAGCTGCAAGATCACATGATAAATAAGATTTGGACCCTTGCTTCCAAGGCACCACCCCAGTTGGCATTCTGGTCACCCATGAGGTGGTCTGCCAAGAGAGACAACAGCTGAGCGATTGGCTCCTTCTGGAATCTGACCTAGAAAATATAGAACGAAAAGGTCGAATAGACGATGACAACAGAGAGGAGACCGAACAGAAGACAAGCACAGAAGGAAACAGCAGCTTGATGTGTACAGGGGGAAAAAAACAGGCAGGTTTGTTTGAAAGTAGAGCAGTAGTAGAGCACTTGTGGTTAGTCATACTCTGACACAAGCGTGCATTTGTAAGAATACATCTTGAAGTTTGATTTAGTTCTGAATTTAGTTAGCCTAGCTCACAGAATCTTTGGAAGCAAGGCTACAAAGAAGGCAGAGTAGAAGCCAATGAAGAAAATGTCTCTAAAAATCTCCTCTGGTTCCCCGAAATCCCCTCAAATGGCATGCACCTGCCTGTGACATTGTCCGTGATAGGTAACGTGTGCCACTCTTGAATTGTACTGTGCTTGCTGAAATACTCTCCTTTTGTACTGTGGGTGCTATGACACTTGGACAATAACTAATGTCTAAAAGCAGTTCTTGGTTGATCTCACCCTTCCTAACTGTGTGACTGCACAGATGTTTCTTAATGCATCTGTACATCATTTCTCTATGAAATAGGAAAAACACTACTGTTGATCAAATAATAACTTTAAAGTATAAAGGAACATATGAAAATACTTACAATGGTGCTCAGGATATAATTTTGCAATTATATTTTTACTACCCTTATTTAAAAACCAGTGTACTTCATGCAAAAAAGCTTTACACACACTTACGTTATTTGGTTCACAAGTCAAAAAATGCCATGATACTTTTGTGTCTGGAGGGAGAGTTACCCCCACTAAAGCTGTTGAAGAATACAAGCAGGTATCAAACTATGGCAAATCCTTAAATTTTTAAAGATTGTTACTATAAATGACACATTGTTATTAATCAAAATACTTCCCCTCTCTTCAAGCAACGTATCTTATCTTTCTTGCTACTTCCTGAAGCAGTTCTTGAAGTTGTGGTTTGTATCTTTTAAGAAGTGTGATTGAAACTGTGGTGTGTACTATTGCCAAGTGTCACCTAATGAAAAGCCAGGCTCATGAAAACAGTACAGTATGTCCTCTTTTATCTTAGTCACAAGTTCTGCTTCTTTTCCGAAGTGCAAAGACCATAATAGGCCAATCTTTGAGTCAATTCAGGACACCAAGGATGTCCTGACCTTATAGGTAAAAGCATTGACAGAAGAGGATCTCAGAACTGCTTCAGAAAGTGGCATGAACAATGGAGTAACTGTGAGAATCAACACGAATGTCTTGAGGAGGCGATGACACATTTACTATGATAAATTATTCTAAACATTCACAGTATTTTTTTTTAAACAAGGTCTCACTGTGTAGTATAGAGCTGGTCTTGAGTTCACTTTGTAGCCCAGACTGGCCTTGGACTCACAGTAATTCTCATGCTTTATTCTTCCAAGGGCTGAGCTTATAGGCATGGACCACGACTCCCAACTAATTCACTATAATTTTGACCCCATCTTTTATCTGTCTTTGTGTTTATATTCCCATGAAATTATTCTCCTGCTAGATTTTCTGATGTCCTCACAATGTATGATTCACATAGCTCTGTTTGCCTTTTCTATACAGACAGTGGAAATCTACATATGGAAACTTTTAGTTTTTTATATGTTTCTTTAAAATTAAAATTTCTTACTTATAAGCAGTACATTCTCCAAGGCAAAGGCCACTTATCTTTGTTCTTCCAATGGCTAGTACCTACAGTGCTGTTTTAATATTTGGTGGCTTGCTGCACTGAAAAAGGAGTGAATTAAAACACAGGGCAACTAGAAAACGAAGCTTTACAGTTTTAGGGTTTTGTAATAGAATCTCAGTGTCATAGCCCTTTTTAGGTGATTTTACACAGGCTACTTAATATGGAATTACTGAAATTTTCTTCTCCATTAAATTGGGATTATGACAAAGTTGACTGCATAAGGTCCTAGCGAGGATTAGATATGAAAATCCATTTATAGTGCCAGAAATAAAATTAATGCTTAACAAATGTCAGCCATTATTCTTTTATTTCATAAGTAGATAGCAAAGAGTCTATTAAAGTTTATCAAATGCTTAAAACATGTGATATAATAGAGAAAAAATGTGATCTTCCAAAAAAATACAAGTTCTTTAGCAGAATAACATCATATTTGAAGGCATTCTGAAAAAAAAAGTGGTCATCACCTGGTATCTCAAATAGGAGTCCCATCTTATTGAAATGTATCACTTAGAACCTATTCAAAGCAGAAACCATATCAAGCATTTCAACTGGTGTAATTTAATGTGGGTCATATCCTGCGTGTCTTAAAAGGCGGAAAGGCAAAACAATCCCTAAGGTAACAAGAGCTACCTGAAGCAAACAGCCAGGTATTGGAGTACGGGGAGAAACGGAACAGTGTTTAGACTTATTAAAACCTGTAGGAGAAGGAGAAAAAGTAAATTTGGAAACAACAATGGGTGCTTAAATTTTGAAAAAAAACGTGCTGAAATTACATACGAATAGAGAAAAAATAAGGAAGAAGCAAATCCTTCCTGCCTTTCTCCTTTCTTCCAGAACCCTCCCAGCACTCCCTCCCCTTGGGCTGGCCAAAGACAAGCCCGAGCATTACCAACATAGGCATTCTCCCAACGTGACGCTATTTTTCGCAACGCAACCTAACTTAGTTTACGCTTTTATGTTGTCGTCTATTGCCAATTTCAGTCTTAACTTTTCTCCTTTCAGTTTCAAAGGCATTTCACGTAGTTTGCCTTCTGTTCTCTCGTAGTAGAAGCATCTTGCAATTCAAACATTATTCCCAGAATAGAGGTCAGGAAACTACAGGTCAGAGCAGCGTTTCTATTTCCTCATGCACGACCAACCCAACTGAAATCTTGTGAACATTTGAATTCTGATTCAATATGTCTGAAGCTGGATTGTTCTGTGTTGGTTCTAACATCCTGCAGATGCATTATGGCTGCTGGCCAGAGGCTATAGTTTAGCTGTAACATATATTAAGAGAAGGATCTATTATTGTTTTCTGATAGTAAAGTGTATGTATGTGTTCCCCACAGCAAATTACCGTTCACTTTGCTTATTTATACCTACCACTAGGCCTCATTAAAATAAGAGTAGTACACTATTATCTTAGACTCTGTTTTATATTTATTATATGTAGTATTGGGCATAAAATATGAGAGAAGTATTTTCTTTACCTAGTAGGGACTTAGGACTATATATACATAAATTTATTGGGCTCATATATTTACATATGAATGAAAACTTTATATTGCATATATATAAAGGCAATACATTCTTCTTTCAGAAGTACCTTCAGATGTAATTTACAGTTCACTGGGAGGTGAGCATGAGATTTATGGGGTCCATCATGTCTTCTTCTTATATTTTTCCATAATTTTGATTTCAAGATTTGACCTATGCTTAGAGAGCAGAAATTTATGTCATTAAAATGCAATATTGGTCTCAAAAGCACTACATTCCTATTTGTTCCGAAGTGCAGTTGAGTACTACAATTGCTGACTTTACCTACAAAAATACATTGTGCTCTTGCTAGCTGCGCAGATTCTAAAGAGCAATGGGCTGGTAACACCAAATTCCTCTCCGCATTAGAATTGTCAGCATAGTTTTTGATGGCTGAATCTCTTGACCAAAGTTACCTCATTGGACAGCTTCACTGTAAAGCTGGAAGCTGCGTAGCTTAGAAAGACTAATTTTTGGATTGCAAACTCAGCTCATTAAGAGTGGATGGATGCTTCTGACTCAATATAGACAGAGTCAATGTCATCATTTTTATTTGGACTTTTTAAAGCCCTAAAATGCATTTAAAAGCACATTTTAAAGAAACATCAGTCACAATCTTTGTTTTTCACAATTTTGGGTAAATAATTCTGAGCATCCCTTTTATGCACCATGAGTTTAACTGTCACCACTATAAGAAAATTAGATAATGGGTTCAAACTCCATCTCATGGTTCAAAAATCATACAAAATTATATTACAGAGTTGTGTACTTTTCTCAGCTTCAAGTAATAAGCACAGAGAACTAAACATTGATTTTAATTTTAGCACAGCAGGTTGAAACAATATTCAATCATTCTAATGTTAATCAATTTGAAGGCTATCAGAACAGCGCTAGAACAACTTTGCTAAAATTTATTCTAATTTTCAGAATTATATCATAACACTAATTTAGATATTGAAGTCATTTATTCTGGTTTTAGTCCTCATTGCTCATTATTGTAGAGTCTACCCTTTTCACGAGAAGGCGATGATGACACGCTGTCCTCCAATAACCCTCTTTCAGTATATATCAAGCAATAGTTTCAATAACGCACCAGGCTTTTCAAATATTTTCTAAAAAGAATTCTAACTTACTCTTCTCTGACAGATCAGTTCTTTTAATTTTTCTTAAATTAACTACTTGATTTTAATACACTTGTAAATTCAATGAAGCTATTAAGAAGTAATACAAAGAGATACAATCTTTTGCACCTTGTCTTAGTTTCTTCTTTGTTGAAGATTCAGCTCACTGTTTGAGAAAGTCTCTCTCATACACAGTCCGTGCACGGGGCAGCCAGCAACGGGGAAGGCTGCAGAGCTGCTCACCCCATTGCAGACAGAGGCCAGGTGAAGCAGGGGCCAGGTGACAAGCTTTCCCAGGAAGAAGCTGCAGCTATGGCTCCACTTCCTTCCTTTAAGAGCTTTAAGCTGCCAGCTGCCCGTCGTCCCTCACTTTCTGGCCCACAAGTCAAGAAAAAAAACCCTGAAATCTCTGCCCTAGGCAATCCCCAATCTCAACAAATCAACAATCCCTCAAAGTCCAACCTTAAACACCTGCCCCTTCCAGCCAAGCCCTACCTTCCAATAACACACAGTTCCAAATACATGAGGCTCCGGGGGGGGAGGGGGAGAGGGGGGAGACACTCAAGATCCAAACCATAGCGCAACCATTACCCAATTCTGCCAATGGTCACATGGTGCCATCATTGCAACCAAGATACTGGTAGTAACAGAGCCAAGGTATACCACAAGGGTCTTTGGTGTAGTAACTTTGCTTCCTTCCAGCCAGATTCTCAAGGCTCTAAAGATGAAACCTAGGCCAGTACGCATGCTAGGCAAGCAGCCCATCACTGACCTACACCCCAAATCCTATAGTTCCCTTGAAAGGCCACACTTGCTCCTGTTCCATTTCCTCCTCCTTTCAGCCTTGAGACTGCTCAACTCTTCGTCATTTCTGCACTGTGTTCATTTTAAGAGTAGTACATCAGTGGAAGCACAGTGTTTAACCTTTTGGGATTGGCCTTTTTTCACGCTAAATAATTCGCTGGAAACTCATATGAGTTGTTAAGGACTGTATCCTTTCTATTGCTGAGTAGGGTCTTTGTTTTGTATTGTTACAGATGGATTGATCTCTCAACTGTTTACGGCTTCTGAGGAGTTTCCACTCTGAAGTTATGAATAAATAAGTGGCTATGGACAATTGTATCATTGCGTGTGTGTACATATCTAATGCTTGGTTAATATTTAAAGAATGCCATTAGCTGTTTCACAAAACACTGGTATCATTTTACATTCCCTTCAAAGTGTGTGAACAGTTTTCTGTTTCTGTTTCTCTGAATCCTCCAACCTACGACATTGTGAACATTTTCTTTTGTTTTTATTTAACCATTTGAGTAGGAATGAGGATATATATATATATATATATATATATATATATATATATATATATAATTTCAACTGGCATTTTTCTAACAGCTCATAATGTTGAATGTCTTTTTATGCATTTTGTATGCTCTGTGGTTTCCTGTTTTTCTGTGTTTTCATTGAGTTTGATTTTTTCCTACTTTTCAGTTTCGATGGCTGACCTTATATGCTATACACTAGCTTTTTCTTAGTTAAGCACTTGCCTGACTTCTTACTGAGTTTTTTTTTTCAAAAGGCAGTGTTATTTCAAGGAGGTCCATTTTAAATTTTCTTTTCATAGATCATGTTTTTGGCATGAATACTTTTGGCTTAGCCCTAGACTGAAAAGATTTTATGCAAACTATTTTTTCTCCAAAAGTTTAAGAATTTCAAAATTTACATTGAAATCCCTATTCCATTTTGACTAAAAATTTGTAGGAGTGATATCTGACATCGGTCTGAACAGATGGAACATTGAGGTCTATTAGGGCATACATACATCAATCATGAGATAATCTTTCTGTTTCATTTCTCTTGCCTTTCTGGAGGTTATCAATAAAACATTTGTTAGAATTCTATATTGGCTTTTGATAGCACTTTTAGTGTGTCTTTTCATCTAATTTTAGAGATGGCTGCTCTCAGTATCAAATGTGTATGTGCGTACATATGTGTGTTTGTAAGTGCCTGCATGTGTGTGTAATTTACCACAGAATTCTGGAATTGATGTCTTATCTTTCAAGTAATACCTCTACCTCTTCCACTTTTATATAACTATCTTAACATTTTTCTACATGCATTGGAAAAAAACCCACAAAAGATGATTTAATATGGGTTTTTGATTTAGCTTCCATACACAATTAAGAAAAGGCTAGAGGAAAATCTTGTACTTTCTTAATTTTTTCTTTATACTGCTCTTTCTTTATATCTCAAAATTTTTCTTTTGTCATTTTCTTTCTTTCTGTAACTGTCATCACGTGTACTTACGGATATGTTCCCTTGAATTTTCTTCATTGGAGAACATTTTCATTTCCTCTTATTCTGAAAAAAATAGCTTTTTCTAGATATCTAACTCTAGTTGTCCTTTCTTACTGTTAGTATTTAGAAAATGTTGTGCTTCCTTTATTTCCATGATATTTTGAGACCATTCCCAACCATTGCACTTCTGTTAATGGGGATGCCCCTTGCCTTCTGGGTCACCAGGCACATTTATTGTAATTATTGTAAGTTATTTTCCTTTTTATGCATCCACATTAACTAAGTATATTAGCCTATAAAATTTCTACAAGTACATACTTTATTTTATTCTTTTATTGTGTTCCTCTGTGTCTGGAACAATACTTTGAATACAGGTGTGACTTTGGCAAATTTCATGAACTTCTTTCTACCTAATTGCAATTATTTATTCTTTGATAATATGTTATATTATTGAACAATGAGAAAAGCATGGAAGCAATATGTTTTTTACCACAAAAGATGAAAACCGTGCAAGTTGAAGGATTTGTTATTTAGCCAAATTTAACTAACCCATAATGCATATGCGCTTAAAAACATGCCCAACATCAACCATAAAGACACGTGATTTTATTACTCAATTTACAAAAACAACATAATATACATTTTGTATAGATAAGTAAATTTTAAACTTAAAAGAAGGATAATAGTAGTCAACAAATTTGGGATCTGCTGCACATGTAAAAAAGGAACAAACATCTATCCATTTTGTGTTTTTAGAAATGTTAAGTTTCTCTTTTTGAATTTTAATATTTACGAATTACAAAGGTATTTTTTCTAATTTTGCCAGTGTAACTTCACTACCTAAACTCTTTTTCTTGATCCAGTCTACAAACTGCACCGTAAGTGCATTTGTAAGCTTCTTATACAGGTTCATTTTTCCCAAATGCTTCAAAGACATTTATTGTGTATTCACAATAGTTTATGAGAACGAAAAAATAGAAAGGAGAGAGCTTTTTCATGTGCTAAGTGTCAGAAAGCTGTACCTAAAGAGCTCCGCTGAAGGCCAATCTAGATGTATAGCTTTACTTACTCGTCCTATAAATGGCCTGGCCTGTTGTTATTTCCTTAACAACTCCATAACACTTCATAAATGTTTTCTTTGGACTTTATCTCCAAATTTAAAATTCATATATAAAGCTCCCCAAACTACATCAATAATAATCTTCTACTAGAGGTAAAGTGTGGTGCTCTACCCATATGTGCACTTATCTAGATAACTTATACTTAAATTATTTTAACCTTTTCTTTGTAGGCCAGTTCCTAAGTGTAGCTGTGAATAAGACAGATGAAAACAGAAGAAATTCTGTCTTGATACTTGGCTCCAAGGAGAGTCTGTGAATGACAAAATGTTTCAAGGGGAGAGAGAGAAAAAGAGATTCCTTCGAAGTCACAATGTCAGCAAAATACAGACAAATGTTCTTAATCAAACATAAGCCACTGACATCCATTCTATTACATGAAACTCAGGTCGGTTCTTGGTATTTGACATCTGTTCTGGAGATTATATTGTGAAAGCATAGGGTGCAACAGATATTGATTATTTTTATATTGCCAGGATCTTTCCATGCAACATAAACATCATAAAGAATTTCATGAAGTTGAATCATAGATATCACATCTAAAAAATATTAAAAAGGCATTGCCCTAAGGATCATTTATACAAATACAACATTTTTTACAAGCTTTTCAAAAACATTATAGAGAAAAAGAAAAAAGAAGTATTAGCCTAAAGTGAGCACTAATCTGTAAAAGAATTAATACTATTACTCAGCATTTATCAATCTAATAACTATGGGCATCATTTATATTATGTAAGTTTTAAAACCAATAAAAATAGTAACAACCTTTCTTGGGCCAAAAATACCACATTCCTTTCTCCCAACCACTCAGGGAGCAAGACTTCCTCCAATGGTCAAATTAATCGAGACTAATAATCCCAAATGATTATAAAAGGTTTTATGTAAATCACGTTATTGCACTGCTCTATCTAAATAGACAAGGCTTGAGACCATCATCCTTAGTGAACCGAGTCATATGCAGAAGGTTAAATATCACCTGGTTTCTCTAATAGGAGAAAAACAGAATAGAGCCATTCTGTAGAAGCAGATGGGTGTGATAGCGGGAGTTAGGCGGTTGGGGAGGGTGGGAGACAGCCACAGGATAATGCTAGGAAGCACTTCTCCATCCTTGATTTTGGAGAAAATATTCTATGTTGTGTGGTCTATGCTTTTGGAGATTTTCTTTGAGAATCGAATAACTAGATATACAGGTAAGGAATAGTGGAATGCTTGAATACTAGTACCATACCTCGGCCTGTATGTATAAAGGGAGCAGCCACAATACAGCTGCTTTAGTTATGTATTTATTTCATCACTGTACACTGTCATAATTTCAAGTAGAGCCAAATTGAATGGACCTATTATGTATTGTACATATACATTAATAAAAATAGTAACTATGAAAAAATATTCTTGGAATTTTTTTCACCATTCATTAAACACATGGAAATAATGTATTTTCCCCTAGATTATTTTTACTTCTATGTTAAACAATACGTTCTTTCTTATTTATTTCCTGTCCTTTATCTGGTCATGCAATTCTGCAGTGATTATCCTTTCCAAGCCAGTTTGCTCCTGGCCTCTGCTGTGTTTTGTGTGTTAATTGTGTTCCAGAGGCTGAGGCTTTGAAGGTATGGTTTCCAAGTTTGGCACTGTTAGGAGGCACAGAAGTCTGGGAAAGGGAGACATGGTAAGAGTTCCTTACGCCTCTGGCGATCTGGGACCCATCTACGAGGATCTAGGAGACCTAGGATCTTCCTAGGTCTGTATGAAGTGAAAGGTTGGCTCCAATATACGGTGCCACAGTGACATGCTGTCCTCATGGAAGACTAAGGCAATGTGACCACTACAACTGGCAATTGAAGCCTCCTGAACCGCAAGCCTGGAAAAAGTAAACATTTTTTTCTTTATAACCTATTTTCCTCAGGTAATTCATTATAATAATGAAACACTGACTAATACAAACTCCAAATCATTAGACTAACACGGCTAAACCCAACTCCTAAATCACTAAATAAAAAAAAGTCTTGTAGTGAAATATTTCTAATGTGCTAGGATTATTACAGGAAGACGGTTCTTCACATTCCAGCTTCCTAGTCATTGTTAAAGATGGATTGCTTAAAAATCAACAGTATCTCTTATTGGCTAAGACATAATTTATTATGGCTTATAAAGAAAGCATAGAGGCTTCTGAATTAAACTTAGAAATAATCAAATTTTCAAACCATCAGCATAATTAAAGGTCTTACTAAATTCTTACTAAAGAAAGGGAAACAATTTAAAAATTTGAAGATAGGCTGATTTCACAGTGTCTTTTCAATGAGGCTCTTATCAAATTTCTAATACTGACATTGTTTTTAAGAATTTTTTCAGTATGAAAGCAATGAAAAGAATGATTCTCCCTTTCATAAGAAAGACCCAATTTGTTTTGACTATCTGATTCTAATCACTATTGAGAGATCTCTCTGTAGGTACAGGGTTTTTTTTTAAGTCTTTCCCCCCATTTTACTGCCATATGCAATTGGTACATTAAGCTTTACAATTTTGTACATGTATATATTGCAACTTCGTAACAATACCTTTCCCTTCCTCTTTTGACCATCCCATCCCCTCCTTCCTCTCCCCTAACTCCAATATCTTATCCATTTTATTCAGGGACAAGTGACTAAGCCTTCAAATGTCAAACTAAATCCTATCCTCAAAGTGCCATATTTCTAATGCAGGTAAGGTATTTATTTCAGGGTGATACCTGGTAAACAAGCATGAGATTCTTAAGGAGGGGCTTTGAGAAGCTCCAACAAATGTAATACAATGTATATGACCACTTTATAAAAATCTAATGATTCATTTTGCCACAAGTTTTTAGAAACAAGATATCGGCTGATGTGTCTGGCCAGTGTCTTTGTAGTATTGACTTCTCATCTCCTATACTCCAAAATGGAGTCCAGATTAGCCTCCAGTCACACGTGTGCAACGAGGGTTTATATATTCACAGAATTGTGCCTTATTTAGGCTTCTATACTACATCAAGTATTTGTTTGTGTGAACTGATACGAGAAAGCACTGTTTTCCCTGATGAATGCTGTCTCTCTTGCTAGAAAAACAGGACTGACAGGGTCTTTTGTTTAAATGTGGCCAAAATGAACAAACAAATAAACGTAAATTTCAATTTTTTTTCTTAATTTCTCTCCTAAAAGGGGGCAGGGCAACGGACAAATCACATCTGAAATATGTACTCATAAATTTTTAGCAAAATCTAAGATATTTTATCTAATTTGCCATCAAAATGCAGTTTGATCTTCTTGTGTGGTAGCGGATTAACTTAAGATGGCAATAAGCTCTTTTATTTTTACACATTCAGAGCAATAGGTTTTTTTGGTTCTTGGTGTTATTCTTTTTATTTTCAAAAATATCATTTTGTAGAAGCTCAGAAAATACAGAAAATCAAGAAGTGTTGGAGGAAAATATACACTCCATAATCACATCACAAAAAAATAATATTGGTAAAACTTCATGTGTCCTCTTTTGGTTAATTATATGGATGTTTCATACAATGAGAAAAAATTATATACAAACCATCTTTTCTGCCTTTTTTATAATTTAACAGTATATTTTTACATCTTATTGTTATTTAAAACTCTTTATAAATATCTTTTGGGGCTCATTTTTCTAAAATATAACTGATAATTTTCTCGCATTTTGAATATCATTCCACACAAATTATCTTGCTAAATAAAATATAAGCACTTTACTTTTGAATCATACAATTAAAATATAACTAAAACTAAAATGTTGGAATATACATTTGCTGCAGTATTTTATCAATATAGGAAAGCTAAAGTTAAAAAAAGCTACGATTCAAAAATTATTAGCATAAGGTGATTTTTTGTTTCTCCTCACAGTCTCAAATTCATTTGAAATGTCGCTAAAAGGTAGATAAAATACTTTCGTTTTACTCTGATGAGTTCTCAGTGGAAAAGCTGAAAAGTCAAGAACTCCCTGAAAAGTAATAGAGCTATTTTATTTATGAAATGACTTCCATTTCAATGTAGTTCTTTATTTTGTACATTTTCATCTGAGCATCATTAAGCATTCAACAATGTACTTGACTCTGGCTTATTTCTCCAAATGGAATGGCTTTTTTGTAGAGAAAAACAATTACTTCTCCATGATTTCTCCTTAGTACTAAAGTAGGATCCATGAAGGTATGATCCAGTTTATTCTGCAGTTTTGTACCATTTCCTGGACTGAGCCTACCATGCCATCTTTTGCAGGACAGGATTCTTTGAAATCGGAACAGGAATCATGAGAAATGGAAATAAAAATTACCATGAAAGTTATTATTGTAGAAACTTTCACTGGTGTTGTTTCATTTGCTCATATGCTGGTCAGGGAGAACAGGAGAATTTATTTTTCCTTTCAAATTTTCTATGAAACATTGTAAAGCAACGGTCTTCACATAAACACATACAACGTAATGGCAAAAGGCAAGTGAAATAAGAAAAAGCAGGTATCCTAGACAGAGTAGAGTTTTTGAGGAAGATCTAGAAAGATCAAGGGGAGAGTAAATCTTCCTTGCCAAAATTTCATAAGTCAATCACGGTGTGTCTTAGTTACTTAGAATATCCACCACCCCCAACTTAAGAGAGGAAAGATTTGTTAAGCTCACAGTTTCAGAACATCTCATGAGGTCCTTTCATAGGCAGGTAGCAAGGGTAGAAGCACGTGGCAGGGGAGGAAGAGCTACTCAAAGCACCGAAGACAGAAATTCAAGTGATTGAGGGGCAAGGAGATGTCTAGAGACTCAGTCAAGGCCTCCATTTTCCCACCAAGAGGCTGTAACAATATTTCTTCTCTGTTTCTTTCTCTTTTTCTAACATTATTAAATGAAAGGGGGAAAGTAAAACAAAGAAGAGACACAGTGCCTAAATGTGAGTTCATTATTACTAGTAAAATTTGAAATATGTTAGAGAAACTTAATATAATAAAAGTGGAAATAAGAAAGTAATAATTTGTTAAGTTGGTCCCAATACAATTTCTAAAACTCAACTGGTCCATTACAAAATTAGTAACAATGTAAATGTGTGGAGTGTAAAATGCCATCCATAGATAATAGAGCAATGATAGTTGATAAGATTTTCACCCTAGCAGCAATGAACCAGCAAACTGATCTTATGAAGAGTAGCAGTCTTCTTTCCTCTAAATCCAATTATTCTGTGATGGAAATAATATCACACATGATATTTCAAAGATCACTTGAAGGGGTTGTAGACTCAATTTTGCAATAATTTCACCAAGACTTTATTGCGTGGTCAATACACAATGCCCCTCTAAAACTCTTAGTATGGTTCACCATTGTGTATGAAACACTGAAACACTCAATGGTCAACCATTTGTTGGAAGGAAATACTGCTATTGCCAGAAATTAAAGGAGATATTGATTCGAAGCATTATTCTATCCCTTTTGAACTTGCTGTCTTAGTTACTTTCTTGTTGCTGTGACACAATTTCCAACATGCACAACACAGGGAAGTTTTATTTTAGCTTGCAGTTTCAGAAAGTCACAGTCCATTCATGGGTGGGAAGGTAGAAAAGGGTGGAATCACATGGCACGATTGGAGATGGGTTTGGGGCCAGAGCTGGAGCTCCAATGATGAAGGTTCTCACAGCGTGGCAGAACACAGAGAGAGGTCTGGGAAGAAGGGTGGAAGCAGCACACCATGGCCCCTTCAGGTCAAGCCTCAAGGATCTGCCACTTCCAGCCAGGCCCCACCTCCCAACACTGCACAGTATCCATAGGAACATGAGGTTTTGGGGGACACTTCACATCCAAACCACAACGTCCTGCCCCTGGCCCCAAAAAGACTCATGGCCCTCTCCTTATACAAATGAGTTTAAACATTTTCTAAGAGTAGCCAAAGTCTTTACAATTCTGGGTCTGTTAAAAAGTCTAAGTCCAGAGTCTTCTCTGAGATGCAAGGCAGAATTCTCAACTGTGAGCTTCTGTGAAAACCAAAAGAGTTAAGCACTTCCAGCATGCAATGGCACGGGGTAAACATTTTCCAAAAGGGAGGAATAAAAGGATTAAATGCAATAGGACCAAAGCAATCCCTAAATTCAACAAGGCAAGGGTTAAATCCTGTAGTTCCCTGTCTATCAACTGGGGTATTATGGCTTGGACCCATAATGTCATCCAAAAATCTCATGTATTTGAATGTTATAAATTGTTTACGGAACCATATGTTGTTGGGAGGTTGGTGCCTAGTCAGGAGAGGTGGATTTCAGGCACATAAATTGGATTAAAAGCATGTAAATTGGATTACAGGAGTGTAGTCGGGGCTTACCACACCTTCTATACCTGAATCCAGGAGGGGCTGATCACTAGGATGAGACTTGGAAGGGTATATAAGCTGCTTCCTGCCTTCCTTAAGGACTAGTCTCAACTTTCCTTGACTTGGCTTCCTGTGGAGATTCCTCCACCTCTGCCTCCAACATGTACTTTGATTGTTGGCACCCCTGAGTGGACTGTAACTTTCTGAAACAGTGAGCTAAAATAAACCTTTCCTCCCCTAAATTTGTGGATGTTCAGTATTGAGTCACAGCAAAGAAAAAGTAGCTAAGACATGGAATAATCCGTGGCAAGATAAACTGTGGCTGTGGTAAGATGTGAATACGAAAAGAAATTCTCACAGCGTGGCAGAACAGAGAGAGGTCTGGGAGAAAGGGCAGAACAAGCACACACCCCTTCAGGTCAAGCGACAAGCATCTGCCTCTTCCGCCATGCCCCACCTCTCAACAGTATACAGTATTCAGTCTTCCTAGGAACATCAAGCCTTTGTGGGACACTCCAGATCCAAACCGCAGCACTTGTCCATGTGATCTGTGCTTTTTATTTTTATTATTGAAACAGTCTGAAGACCAGGCTGGCTCTGAACTCACTAGGTAGCCCAGCCTAGCCTTGAACTCATGGCAATTCTCCTGCCTCAGCCTTCCAAGAGCTGCATTTACAGGCATGCATTACCACTCCCAGCTTGTGTGGTGCTGAAGAATTGAATCCAGGGCCAAGCCCTTGCCGGGCAAGAGCTTTAACCACTAAAGCATGTCCCTAACCCTTGTGGCCTGTTGTTTAACCAATCAACAATTTGGTTTTAACATCAAAACTATGGGAACTCAGAAGAAAAGCATTTGCCTAGCACACATCAGATACTAGGTTCAATCTCCAGCACCACAACATATAAATAAAATGAAGTGTTTACTATTTACATGAAAGACTGACTTTTTTCTTTAAAGTTGTTGTCAATGTACAAGATTAATAAGGGAAAGAGTTCATCCTACTGTGCACAGCTCAGGCAATATTTGCAATCTGGAACATCTTTGTTGCCATATCAGGGGACAATACCCAGAATCCCAGAAGCCTCAGTTGTAATCTTTCCCTGTTCCAAGTGAAATCATCTTCCAAGATTCTCAGAGCATAAGCGCTTTTCACTGTAATTGAACTTTATCAAAGTACAGTCATACAATACAGTGTACATTTTGGACATAGTGTCTTTTGATCACATTATACTTGACAAACTTCTCCACTATGGCTAAGACTGTAGAGGTTTTTAATAATTATTTTTTTTGGTGGATGGTAGAATGACTGGAGAAATACTCAATATAGGAAACAACTGAATTTGGTATACTGTTACAGGTATTGAGTTGTAGCAAGTAATAATAAATAATGACATTTTAAAAAGTAGTGGAACAAATAGTTAATAGTTCGAGTACGTTATGAAGAATATCACTAGATGGAGGACAGCCTTGCCAACACATTATAATTGCTAAAGAGTGTGTTATAAACCTTTCTTTCTATAAAGCTTTCTCTAATAATGGATTTTTTTCCTTAGCATGACTGTTTGCCTGCACATAGGTAAATGCAAACAGTATAGCTTCCATATCAAAGCAAGGGTTGGGTTCATGCTGCAGAAATGTCGACATATAAAGATATAGTAGATATTTATCATGATTGTCACTTACTATTAATTTACATTCCTTTTATGCATCTGCTCAAAAAATAATTAGTATTTTATGCTGCAGCAAATGTGCTTGTTCATCCATTAGTGCAAAGCAAAAGATTAATTGCATTACAATGGGAACCAGGACTACGACACGGTGGTAACAGTGACAGCTGGGCCGCCCACAGTACTTTGCTCTGATAAGCTTCAAACACAAGCATAGATGGGAAAATAATTAAATCAATGACAAGGTGGCACCAGCCTTATTTCCTCTCTTCTTGCCTTCGGCTTACTATCACTAAACATTCTCACTACAGATTAGGAAAAGGCCTTTGCCGCCTAGTCTCCAAATACCTTGGTTAAATGTCAGTGGTGAGCTCGATTGCTACTGATCATTCCTACCATTCATCTCAGCAAGCGGAAGGAGGCAGCTGGTGACCCAAATCCGTCCCTTTCACTGGTGTCCACGGAGAACCCAATAGAGCAGGATGGATTCTGCAGTCACATGATCAATGCAATCAAATAAAATCTGTTGCTTTGCTTTATGGTTTCGTGACTTTTTAAGTGACCATATTACAATCCTTAATATTTTGTTTCTAACACAAACTCTCATGTTTCGATTTCCCAGAGGACCTTATTAAATATGGACCCAGTTGTTTCAAGAAGTATAAAGAACAGTAATATCTCACAATTCCTCTGTTTTTCTCCATCACTTTGTGTCTGCCTCTCTCCATAGATAGATCTACAAGTTTTGATATATACAAAGAGAGAAATATACACCTGTAGGTTCCTATACCTATACAGATATAGAGATTGATGACATTCACCAATGAATATATCCACATTCCTAGCACTGAGTCTCCACAGGGAAAAAATAAAAAAATAAAATAAAAGACTCTTCTTTTCTTCTTCTTCTTGCTAGCCAATTGAAAAGCAAAGTGGCATTATTGAGCAGGAAAAAAAATGTTATTTTGAAGGAGGAAACATCTAAGAAGAAAAAGATTGCCTGCAGTTGTTTCCCAAGTGTTTTCTGACTATAGATCTCTCTACTGTCCAAAATACTTGGGTAAGAGTTCACATCACTTATAAAAAAAATCTGTACAATGATTTGGGTAATAATGCAGTCTTCACTACCACCATCACCCTAGCAAGAGAGAAGTAAAAAAGAAATGATTATGTAATTGTGCAACTATAACTTTCATTCTTTGCTGCCTAATCAAGGTTGCAACAAAAGAAAACTCTCCCCAGCTCTGGCCTTTCTACAATAAGAAGTCACAAGCAGATGGTCATGACTGTTACCAACATGTATGTGGATTATCATCTCTGATGAATATTTTTTCTTGAGAATCTGTTATGGCAGGAACTTCTTTAGCATCCCTTAAACACCTGACCTATGCAGACACTGGCTGGTGTAGAGAAAGCAGCTACTATTCAAGTTTAAAATGGCAATATCTTGTCTTTCTATGTGATTTTTCATCTTTTTTAAGGGCCCTTATAATTGTTAAATGTTATTAATAAAAAATGTTCAGCTGGACATGGTGGCAGGTACCTCTAAATCCTTACAGAAGCCAGGCTGAGGCAGAATGATTCCTTGAGCCAAAGAAATCCTTGCCAGCCTAGGTTAAAAAAAAGTGAGAAATCATCTAAAAAGTGTTCTGTTTTTTTTTAAATCCAGGAATGTGAGCCAGCCTGTACTTCTGCAGCCTGAGAGGCTGAGGTAAGAGGATCACAAATTCTAACCCATGACGGGTAATTAGCAAATTTGCAGGGCCTTTCTCAATTCAAAAAAAATATGGATTCTAGATGCATCTTCATGTGAAAGTCCTGGGTTCAATTGCCACTACTGAAAAGGAAAAGAAAAAAAAAACAAGAAAAGAAAACAGACAAACAAAACTTGATTATTAGATTTTTTTTCTTTTTCAAGTTGAAGAACAAGAAAGAAGTTTCCGTTATTGATATAGGGGTAGAGAAACTTAAAAATAGGTCAGGTACATGAGCAGAACAAGACTGCTTGCTTAAGGGGAAGAAAGACCCAAATTAACTGCTAAAGACAGGGTATGTGCGGACCTGGCAGCAGCTGCTGAATAATTAGGGCCCAAAGGCCTTCATAAAGGTTGTAAGTCTTGTTACTGCGGCTAACCAAATCTGCTTGAGTAATTTCCCTCCCGCTACTGTAATTATGGGGTTTTAACTCACTAGGTAGCTGCTTTGGTGGCCGGCACATACCTGGCGTGTTGAGGAAAACGAGCTTCCATAGTTCCCCTCTGGACTATGTTAAAGGGATGGTCATCAATCCTCGGTAAGGGGAAACTGGTTTACAGAGAAAACCGTTCCAGGGTTGGGAGTGAAGGGAAAGGTAGGAGAAAGCAGTCAAACACGTCTGAACCATGATTTTGCAAAACTAGATTGTAAAACCAAGTAATAAATAATATAATTTACAGAAATACATTATAGTCAGGTGCGATGTATTTTGATGCCACATAAGATACTTAAGTATTTATTATCACAGATAAGTATTCTATTGGATTTTATTTACTCCCTCTTTTTTTTTTTTAAGACAGGGTCTTGCCACATAGCCAAGCTGTGCCTGAGCTCACTATGTAGCTAGAAATCAAGGACACCCTCTTGCGTCAGCCTCCTGATTGCTGAGATTACAGGCACGTGCCAACACAGCCAGTTTATGTGGTGCTGCGGGATTGAATCCAGGGCCCTGATCTTGTGAGGCAATCTCTGAGCTATTCTTCCAGCCCCTACTCTCTGACGTTCAGACTCCTTAGGTGAACTTCTGTGAATAATCCTTGCTTTTCAACCCGTGTCCTCTCAGAAATAGGAGTCCATGTTCCTCACCTCTTTCAGCTTTCCTTATGGAATCCCTTGTTCCATTGTCAAGTGTGTTTCTTCTGATTTTGGTGCAAAATCTGACTTCTCAATGAGAGAGAGAAGTCGATCATGTAAGAGAAGAGATAGGTTTGGCCTCCGGGAGTAATGCTTCCCTTCTGTGAATGAAGTTATATGATTAGCTTATTTGAATCCCAGTTTACTTTCCTTTGAAATGGAAAGTTGTTACTCATGCAGCGTTATGAATGTTGAATGTAAAATTTATGGAAAAATTAAGCTGAAATATATTATCTAATCATCATCTATTGATGTATCTATCCAGCTATCTAATATCTCTCCTTCCACAAATCCTCCATTTAGTACTAATTATATTAATTTACTTTATTATCTCCTGAAAGTAAAGACAGACACATTGACAGAGATTTGACATTTCAATTCAAATTTTTACATATAGAATATAAGATATACTAAAACAGTATAAGTATAGCATTGTTTGAAAAAACTGATTTAGGTTTATGGGACAAGAAAAATTTGGAATGTGGCTAATGTGATCAAAAGGTCCACAATTGACAGTGAGTCTTCAAGGAATTTGGTACTGTGTTGGCACTTACGTCACTAAAGGGTCATTGGTAAATGAATCTCCCTAGATTTTTACATGTCTCTCTAAAGACACTGGTTCAGCAAAAATTTGTTACACATATTTAACACGCTTCTCCAACATTTTCTAGTACAGATATTTAAATAGAAGCATAAAATTTATAAATATGTTAGTAATTCAACTCTTAATTATTTTCAGTGCACAAAAATCCCCTTCATGGAAAGTTTTGTTTGTTTGTTTCTGTTTAGCTTTGTTTGTTTGTTTTTCTTGGTGCGGATATGCAAAACCTTCTGTTGAATCCAATGTTTTATTACTGGTAGGAGATCTGGCCCAGGGTGATGTTAACACCTGAAAGGTTGTACTCATGGTATGACGGCTGGCTGTTATAGTTTGGATGCGGAGGGCCCCCTAAATCCTTCGTGTATGAGGGGTGACTCGATCACGGGGGTAAATACACTGATCTCCTGTGCTGTTAAGAGGCGGGCCTGGTTAGAAGGAGTGGGTCGCTGAGACATGATGCGGGAGGGTCTATACTAGCTCTCGTCTTGCTCATTCTCTGCTTCCTGCCTTCCATGAGATCAAGAGCTTTTCTGCAGCCATGCCCTCCCCAAGTCCTTCCACCACTGCATTCTCCACGAATGGGATGAGACCTGAAAATGTGAGCTAAAGCAAAACTTTCCTCCTTTAAATTGTAGGTGTTGCCTACGAAAAAAATAAAAATAAAAAACTAACACAATGGTAATCTGTGGAAATCCGTAATAGCAGGGGTCAAACCCTGGAGTCAGAGCTGACCCAGTTTACAACTGTAAGATCACCAGTCTTTCTTACTATGACCTCAAAGTAAAGGATAATATTAACTTTTAATGTAAACCATTAATATTTATTAGATCTTCTTTAAAATATGTATTTAGCAAGTCTAAACTTTCTTTTGCTCTGAAACAGCATACATGCCATGCAATTGTCAGTTCCAGATAAATTCTCTGGACTCTGTCCTCTCCAACCAACCCGTTAATCTGAAGGAGTTACACATTTCTTTCTTTATAGAATTTCAGAAGACAACCATTATGATAAGTCAAATAAAATCCATTGAGCCAAGACAAATTGTCTTACCACAATACACTCACAAATCACAAATTCTCTTACCATAGAACACAGGACAATTATAATTTCAGTTCCTCAAGAACCCAAAGGCCAGAGAGGGGAGCTAGGTTATTACACAGAACAGTAGATGGCATGGAAATCTGTCATGAATTTATTTGTTGTAGTTTTTGGCTCAGCATCTGTTTTCAAGCCTGATGTTAAGTTCTCCGAAACACACTTATACCCTGTCACTTTAGGCTCTGTTAAAATTCCACTTCCTATGTGGTTGTTTACAGGATGGCCTGCTTGTTTCTCCTCTCACTGAAGCAAAACTCAACATAATCTTCAGCTGCCAACTATAAGAAAACCACTCAAAAGCAAGTGTAAGCTTTTAAAAAATAAATCCTGCCCATTTCTCTGCTTCAGTCGCTCCCCCCACCCTGTGCCATGTTATTCTCCTACCTGTAGAATAAAAGAAATGATCTTTTTACATGACCCACAAGACTTTTTTAAAGTGGCCCAACATATCTTATATACCACATACTGTTCTCTCATAATTCTGTTTAAAACAAAAAATTGTGTTTTCTTTTTTATATCTGCCGTGGTCCCTTTTGCTTCTAAGTTCTTTGATATGTGATTTCTCCTGCTTGGAATATTCTTTCTTCCTACTTTTCATTTAGTTTTCTGATACAAATAAAAATAGCAAATTGCTCTACAAGTTTATTAATGTTCTCACTTTCCCTGTATATATGCTATCAGAGCTCATAGTCAACAATTTGCTGACTGATGCCAGTTCATAGACAACACTTTTATTATATTCATTTTAAAGGTTTCTCTAGCTTAGGAATGCTTTCATTTAAAGATTTGAAATTAAATCTTCCTCTTTGCAGTGCAAGAGATTGCACATATGAGTTTCTGGAATTAAAAAAAAATATGCCTAGTAAAGTATTGCAATTGTACTTATTCAGTGCTCAGGATTCGGCAGCCTGCACATTGTACAGTATTCAATCAGTATTAACAACTCTTTTTTTTAATCCACTTCCAATCAAGGGCAAGCCTCTCCACTATAAAGTCAGCCCACAATAACCATCTGGTACTTTGATGAACTCAGCCTGTTCATACTGTCTGGCTGAGTTCTTGTGGGTCACAGTGATGCGGGAAGTGGGCACTTCCCATCTGAAAGGAGCAGTGATCAATGACCTGTGTCCCAGTCTGCCAAGGTTTCTGGTTGCTACCCTAGTAGTAACCTCTGCAGTCTCACTTCCACTAAGAAGTTGTGGAAAAACTCATCCAATTCATAAACCAACTCCTGTGAACAAGGGGATCCTTCTTATCAATCTTAGCAATTCTCTAAACTGCTAAGGATGACTATGGAACGTGGCATTTCAGATCTTAAGACTCCATACCAGAGTTATCTCTTTTTTGTGATTTTTTTTTTTTTGAGACAGGGTCTCAGTCTATACTCCAGGCTGGTCCTGAACTCACTATGGAGCCCAGGTTGGCCTTGAACTAATGGCAATCCTGCCTCAGCCTCTCAATTGCTGGGATTACAGGTGAGTGCCACCATGTCCAGTTTACATGGTGCTGGGAGATCAAACTTGGGTACTTAGTGCTTGACTTAGTGCTTGCTAGGCAAGCTCACGGTCATCTTATTTTTTTAACCTTAGCTTGATTTTGTAAGCATTTCTGTGGAGCCACAGAAAGTTTACTAGTCAGTTGCACGGAGTTTCCAGTTTTCACCTGGAATCCTGGTAAATTGTTTGACATATTTTCTCTTTCAAGAGGCCTATCCATTTGGAATTATATTAATTATCTGTCTGACTTAAAATTACATTTTCAGCAAATGGTGCATTATTCAAGACTTGTATGGCTGGCTGTTAGCTTAACTTCTAATTCTAAAAGAAATATATGGGCAAAGTCCTTATCGACAGGAATTTTTAAAATCTTAAAATAAACCAAGATCTCTGCACTACACTAAAGGAATCTACATGTCATACCAACTATCTGATGTCATCATCAAGAAGTCCTTGCATTCTAGAGCTGGGAAACCCATGACGTGAAAGACGGAAAACAAGCACAAGGTTGCAAAGTCGAAGACGTCAAAATCAGATTGTTAGGTTTGTATCTCAGATCTTCTACCTGTTATTTCTTTTTTACATCAGACAATTTCCCCGTTGCCTAAAAACTTAACACATTAAACAAAGATCTTATTATACTCACACATTATATGTTTAAGAATTTAGGAAAGATGTGGTAATAACTTGTCTCTATCACGTAGTTTTAGAACCTTATGTAAGCTGACTCCCAATCTAAAGGGGTTGTGTGGCTAAGGAATGTATTTTCATTCACATATCTAGATTTAGACATGGCCTGAGATGTTGACCATGGTTATTGGCCAGACAATTACCTATATGCAGTCTGGTTACCCAGACTTTCTCTTTTATCTTGCTTCTCACAAGTCCATACATGAGTCTACCAAGAGAATCACTCTGGGGTCTTTGTTTCATCTTGCAGTCTGGCCTTGGAAGAAGACAAAATCTTTTCTTCTACAGGACAAATCCATGTCTTAAAGAAAATACAGACCCCATCTGTCAGTGAAGAACTGTTAATGTCACATTGTACGAGACATATTGTGAATGTATCTTTCAGAAAAATACAACCATGCTTTCACGTAATTTTGTTTTCTAGAATATGGATATATTAATAACAATTATTAATATATTAAACTGGGTTTTATATACACATACATGTAAATAGACTTTAAATTTAAATTGTATCTGTAATAAAAATAATCTTCAGAAACATTCCAGAACAAAATATTTTTTTGAACTGGATACCTTTAGAAGACCATAGGACGAGAGCTAAGGTGTCGCTCAGGTAACATACCTAAACTTAAATATAAAGGACCACTGAGGATTATCAGAGTGCTGAAAATTGAAGAACAAAGGAGTATTGTTTCTTCAGTGAGCAAAAGATGACATACAAAGAGGCCCAGGAATACACCTGTAAAAACCATGTTTATGTCATGTAACCCAAATATAAAGTCCTAGGCCAGCACTATAGCTCTTCTTTCCGTTAAAATCTTAACCTCTAATGCTTCTGAAAGTATAGATGTTATTGTCCAAGTGATCACATAAAAGCTGAGTACCAAGCAGAGGAAAATATGAAGAGAATGTAAGGAAGAATATTCAATGTTCTAGTCCAACATACGTGATTTCCGCTCATTGTCAAGAACTAGGCCACGTGATCTCACCTAACTGCAAATAGAGTGGGACATACTATCTAAATACCTTTAATAAGGCTGAAGTAGACACTGATGGACAAGTTGACTCAGACCCACTTAGACTGAGAAAAAAATGACCAGAGATAGGAGCGAGTCCGACGACTAAGGGTGATAAACAATTTACCAACTAAGGTAGACAATAGAGTATAACAAATGAAGAAAAACTGAAGCGATATGAACCAGGAGATTGTGAAGATCTTTGTGAGTCCAGTGAAAAAGTTTATGTGGTGCATACAATTGGAAACCAGGGAAGGGTTTAATAAAAGAGAGAGAGAGAGAGAGAGAGAGAGAGAGAGAGAGAGCAATTACTGCAAAAAATAATAATCTGGTAAGAAGGTAGAGAATAAATCAGATGAGTTAGCATTTGGAATCAAAAAGCTCAATTTTGAATAGTTGTGATGACCAAAATTCTATTTATCTATACTTCCATTTTTTGTGGCTATGTAGATTAAACAGAGACTCTGCCCTGAGCTACGTTCTCATCTTCTTCTTATTGTTTGGTTTGTTCGGTTGCTTGCTTGGTTGCTTGTTTTAATAAGGCAGAGTCTTGCTAAGTTGGCTAGTTGAAACTAGGTTCCTGCAACTCTTACAGGGCACAGCGCCAATGACATAAAGTTTCTCACTAAGTCCCACCTCTTAAAAGTTCCACCATCACCCACGAGCAGTAATGCACATGGGACCAACACTTTGATACATGGCCCTTTGGAGGACAGTTATTCAAACTGTAGATAATATTATGTCAGAATTCATGACCATAGTTTGAAATGCACAGCTGTTATCTTTATTTAAAAATTGCACTCTAATTCTAACATTCAGCGATATTATAACTGACATTATGTATGAACTATACAATCATTGCTTATGAAGTCACTTTCCATAAAATTTATTTTGTGTAAAACAACCTGGCATGTCTTCAGTTGGTTACTTCCAAATAATCTTTATCCTTTCTGGAATTTTTAATAAAATGATACTTTTACTTTTCCCAAACACTTCTGAGTATCCATAAACACCAACTCCAATACAAATGTGATGAATTAATTTTCTGACAACTACAGAATTGTAATAACGACTGTGTAACAGACAGCAGAAAAGAAAATCTAGATCTACTGATGACTGTACAAGCAATAAATCCTTGAACGGAGTGTAGACCTAACTTCGAATAGAACATTCAGGAAAGTATCAAAGTAGAGAATTGATTTGTGCAAATTTAGATTACAAGTTTTAGGAACAAATGTGTCCTTTTCTAACCCCAAGTCTGCCATTTATAATCTGTATTAATCTAGAATTTATGAAAATCCTTATCATACATACTATGTGAACATTATAACACTAAAGTCAATTCAGATGCACACAGAAACAGATAATCTAGCATCAAGCCACAACGTGCCCTTCTGAGTGAAGGTCTTCTCTTCTTCAAGCTGCTCACCCTGTGACATTCTGTCGGCAGGCAAAGCCCAGAAACCCTAGGGAGACACCACACAATACATCAAAATAAATCAGTGGCCAAAGGTTGCTGTTCCATCTTTGCACTGAGAGTAATTTGTCAATATTAGAAAAGAACACTGCCCAGAACTATAAAGAGCAATAGACTTTTAGCTTATGAGAAAGTGATCACCTAAAATCAAGTGATGAGACAGAATATTGCAAAAAAATCATTTTCCTTGTTCGGAAATATGATACAAAATTAAGGATATGTTGAAATACACTCCTACAAGTGCTTCTGAATAACAAAATCACTATAAGAATGAAGGCAGGAGGGGCCCGACCTTGTTTCTTCTTTCTAGAGAATTTGCCTTTGAATGAATAGGAAATGCTATTCTGATCTGTCCCAAACAGTGTGTCAGGGATCTTACAAGTCAAAAAAAAAAAAAAAAAAATGCTGCAATTTGAGACAGCCTGAAACAAGAAATTGCAAATTTAGAGGGAAATTCTGATGAATTCAAATTTAATGCATTGATTAAAGTTATGAGCAACTTACAAAGAGGATTTGATACCTGTTGTGGTTAGGATCTAGAGTGTCCCCCAAAAGTCTCATGCATTTTAGTGTTATGGAAGTCTATGGAACCATGTGATTTTGGTGGATTGGGGTCTGGTCTGCAGGGGTGGATTACAGTTAAGACTAAAAGCGTGTGAGTTAGGATTAACGGTGTGTAGTGGCCACATCTGGATGCAGGAGGGTCTAGTTAATGGTCTAGTTACTTATATATCCTAAAAGGATATATAAGCTGCACCTGCCTTCCTGGAGGACTGGGACTTGTCTCGACTGGTCTCAGCTTGCCTTCCTGTTTTGTGACATCCTGAGAAGCTGCCTCCACCTCTGCCTCTGTCCTGTAATTTGATTGCTGCCGGCCGTCCCTGAATGGATTGTGACCATCTGAGACTGTGAGCTAAAATAATCCTTTACTAAATTTGTGGGCGTCAGGTATTGAATAACAGCAATGAAAAAGTAACTAAGACAACCCCCAAACTGCCAATGTGGTGTTTACAAAATACCACCCCCCCAAATTTGCCATAGTTGCCATGCTGACCAACTCCATGTGAAGAGAAAAGAACTCTGGAGTTTCTTAAGACTAGATTGAAAATAGGAACTTAATTGTCTTCTATCACAATCCTAAAATTCCACTATCCATTAAAGGAGACCAAGGTATGTAACACACCAGAAGGGACTCTCACTATAAAACAATGTCTGTCTAGAATCAGATGGCTAGGATCACCTTTTATATTCCTGTGACTCCTACTCTAGTCTGTTGGTCCAAACGTCTACTGTATGCCGATTTCATGCTGTTCTATTTAAGTAGTTTTGTAGTATATTTGGAAAGTGGGTATTGAAATGCTCCCGTAGTTACACTTTTTGTCTCAGAATTGCATTGGGAATTCAGAAGCCTTTGCGTTTCCATAAGGATGTTCGAGGTTCTCTCCTACTGTGAAGAAGGTCATTGGAACTTTGATGGAGACTGCTTTAAATTTATACACCACCTTGGGTAGTACAGCCATTTATCAAGGCTGACTTTGCTAGTCCCTGATACAGGAGGTTTGGGGTTTTTAGTGTCTTCAAATGCTTTCTTCCCTCTTGTACGTTTTTCATTGTAGGTATCAACTTCTACTACGTGATGCTGAGAATCCTAGATATCCACACAGAAGATTGAAAACAGATCTTTATTTCTTACTCAGTGGAAAAATTAATACAAAATCAGCCAAAGACCTAAGTATAAAGCTTGAAATTTTATCATTCTACACAAATACCACAATTTATGTATCCATTGCTCTATTGATGGGTATTTTGGTGTCTTCCGCCTTTTAGCTATTGTTAGTTGTGCTGCTATGAACATGGGTATACATATATCTCTGTTATGTGTTGTTTTTAATTTTGGGGGGAAAATTCCCAGAAGAGGTATCGCTGGATCGAAGGGGATATTTACTTCCAATCTTTGGGGAGACTTCCATACTGCTTGTCTTGGTGGTTGTACGAATTTACACTCCCACCAGCAGTGCAGGAGGGTTCCTTTTTCCCCACATCCTTGCCAGCACTGATGGCTGTTTGTGTTCTTGATATACACTAGTATCTGATACACGCTGACGGTATCTGTAGTTAGATAGTATCTTACTGATATTTTGATTTGCATTTCTCTTATGGCTAAGGATGTTGAACATCTTTCCATGTATTTATGGGCTATTTGAACTTCTTCATCTATGAAATACCTATTCATTTCTTTTGCTCATTTTCCAATTGGATCTTTAATTTTAGGGACTTTCTTTTTTCAGTTTCCTGGATATTCTGGTTATGAGCCTCCTATCTGAGTTATTGGTGGTGAATATTTTTTCCCAGTCTGTCAGTTCTCTTTTTACACTATGGATAATTTCCTTTGCCGTGTGGAAAGTTTTTAATTTGATATAATCTTATTTGTTAATTCTGGGGGCTATTTCTTATGATTTTGGTGTCTTGTTAAGAAAGTCTTTGCCTAAACTTATATCTTTTAGATATCTGACTTACTTGTCTACAAGGAAGTTCAGTGTTACAGTTTTAATATCTAGGTCTTTGATCCACTTTGATTTAATTTTGGTGATGGTGACCTAGACAGTTTAGGTGCATGTCAATATTCGTTCTTCTGCATGTGGATATCCAATTTTCCGAGCACCATTTGTTGAAGAGGCTGTCGTTTTTCCATTGTATGCTTGGGCTCCTTCACTGAAGATTAGTTGGCTGAGTGTGTTTGAGTTTGTCTCTGCATTCTCAATTCGGTTCCACCGGTCTATTTTTCTGTTTTGTGCCAGAATGCTACTCATCTATATAGACAGATAGGTTGGAGGCTTATATAGGTAAATGGAGGCAACTTGATTAGTGAAGTGAGTCAGAAGCAGAAGGTAAAATATCAAATGGTTTCTCTGATATGAGAAACTCAGATCACAATTATTCCATAGAACTATTGTGGGGAATCATGGGAACTGGAGTGGGGAGGTGAAGGATTTGTAATTTTGCCATGATACGTACATACAACAAGAGTGACTTACTTTAGTCTATTCTTTTTCTCTTATGATGATCTGTTGTCCACATCTTTCCCTCTTAACTCTTTGTTTTCACCAAACACCAGACAACCAAGTTCAGACCAATCTGTAAAGCTCAGCGGGAAAACTGCTTTTCTGGTTATTACCCAGGAAGGGAGAAACTTGCCTCAGAAAGCCCAATGCTATCCCTTTTGCATGCCTTACTTGGTTAATTACCTTTTTTTTTTCTTTTTAATCTTCCTCTCAAGTTTCCCACTAGGTGATTATGAAAAGAATTAAGCGATGTGAATTTCTTAATCAATTTCATGCTGTGCAGATCAGCAAGTTATAACAGAAAGAGACTTTTAAGGAAATTAATAGCCTATCTACTTTGAACTTTTCTCTGTGTCTGCTAGGCAGGCCTGGATTTTCCATGCTGTCAGCGAAAACAAACAATAAATTAATGGATAAATAAAAACATTAATACCTCAGATATAAAACACCTTTTTCAAATACTACAAATTAGAGTCTGTGTGTGTCATGATGGAGTCATTTACAACCAATCTGGACTTCTATAGATTTATAAAGATAATAGAAAACATCTGTTGATAATGCCCCACTATGCTCTAACTGTCCTACATTTACAATTTCTAATGTCAGCATTTATGTGTGAATTATATTTCTTCACAAATGAGAAATAGGAGTCAAAGACAGTAAAAGATATAGGAACATCTGCATTCAAATAGCTGATGAAAGTTAGAACAGCTGTAGATAAAGCTTTGGATGAAGTCATCTTGTTCCTCCAAAATAGATCAAGGAAAAAAAAAGGATCAAAAATTTATAGAAATGCTCACCTTAAAATTCAAAGAGCAAATATCTATCCCATCCCTGGAATAGTTACAGCTTATCCTTTTCTTCCACGGACCAGAACTTTCTGAAGATCCTGTGGCCTAATACTGTAGAAAGAGTGGGGCTCTTGAAAAGAGGTTAGAATTTTAATTCTTTCTTTAATTACTTGTGAGACCTTGGATAAGGCACATAAAAATCATTCCATTTTCAAAACATACTGATACAAGAAATACTATAATGCCATCGACACAGTGGAGCACTTGCCAATTTTCCTCAATGTTTTGCTACCATGGGGCTCTAACTAACCAGGATGGCGTTAGGCACGCTTAGAATAGTCATACCCAGGAGGTGATGCTCTACATGGGTCTTGAAATTTTCTTCAGTAGTAATTAGGAAATTATTATAAACAACAATAGTGCCCAGAAAAGGAACACAGACAGTAAAATCTGCTTTGAATCAGACTTTGTATGTATTATCTTGCCAGTCAAAATAAATAATACAAACGTTAATGAAAGAAAAGAAAAAGGTAATAGATTTATACTTTTGTTTACATTAATATATTCGGAGGAGAAATGGAAAATTCACAACAAATAGCATTTTATTATGTGGCCAGCATTCCTGTAACAATTATTTTAATAAAATTTAGAAATGATAAATGTTAAGGATATTGTTTAAATTTAGAAAATATTTCAGTTACAAGCTAAAACATATGTATATACTTAGATAAATACTGTTCGTTACAATTCACAGTTCATTTCAGTCTGTTAAGTTTTAAGTCCAAATAAAAATGACTTCAGAAGCAAAGTCGTCAAATTCTGTTTGTTTTGTTGTTGTTTTTATAACCATGTTTTGTCAACGTGTACTGGACATGGTCCAAGTAGTCACCACTCAGAAGCCAATATTCTGAAATGGAGAGTTACGAAGAAGAGTTAGTGAGACAGAGCTGGAGCTGGCCGTCTTTGGGGACTGGTGGCACAAAGAGATGCTATGGGGGAGGAAAGAGAAGCGATTTAAGAGTGGATGGAAAGTTGGAGTAGAGTCTTAGTCATTCAGGGTATGAGCTTTTCTTTCTTTCTTTCTTTCTTTCTTTCTTTCTTTCTTTCTTTCTTTACTTGAGTGACCTGAAGACCTGAACACTGCAATCAACCATGACTTCCAGGAATAGTTCTTGTAATTTTCTTTTGACACACATATACATATATATATATATATATATATATATATATATATATATATACATATATATATATATATAATTTTACATTAAACCTTCTGGCAATTTATAGTCATTTCTGTTCCTTGACATATGGATTTAAAGGATAAATAGGGACATTACACATTCAGATAATAACTGACAGTCACCAGATGTTCTTGGATCTATAAATCTACAGAAGGATAATTTAAAAGTTAACATGGCAATCATTTAGGTTTATATTTATTTTCTTTCAAACTAAAATGCTAAACAAAAGTAAAGGAAACAAAAGCACTTATGCAAAGGACAATTTCTAAACTGCAATTAAACTCACTAGGTGGACTCATATTGTTCTAATAGGTGACCTCCAAAATTAGTGATTAAGCCAACTCAAAGAAAGAGAGTTTATTCGGGTTTTCTCTCATCGACAATGCTATTCAATATTTTATTTAAAGGCAACACACAGAATCATCAACTGCAAAAAATAGATAAAAGAGAGACCTAGGATAGCCCCCAACCTTTAAAGATTACCATAAAAATGAATTTGCTTATACCTGAGAACGTGGGCTGGGATTGGTAATAGTTGCCAATTCACGACTGAAAATGACAAATTGATTCTATCACAGTTCTGAAGCTCAGAAGTTCAAAATCAAGGTGGTGATAGGACCGTGTTCTCACCACAAACTCCAATGGAAATTCTGCCTCTTGATGTTTTTCAGCGTCTAGCAGCTGTCAGCATTCTTGGAATTATGGCCACACATATCTACCAGTGACTATGACTTCATGTAACTGTTTCTGTGACTCCATATGTCTCTCTCCTGCGTGTCCCTTATAGGATACTTATCATTAGATCTATCATCTTCTTCTTCAACAATCCAGTCTTCAGTTAAAACTAGTAACTAGTACCTCTGCTGAATATATATATATATATATATATATATATATATAACTTCTCATTCTCTTTTATATGGAATTTGAAGAGTCTTACAAAGATATCAGTGTGACCAATAAAGAAGAATGCTTCTAATTACTGTCTGGCTGAACCAGACAGCAAATATATTCATTTATATAGAAGATGGATAAAAACATAGATAATATAACATTCACACATCTTTGAAAATTAAGACATGAACATGAGGAGAGAAGGCATCTTGTTAATCCATCACGGAGAACCATGAATAAGTGAGAGTTCACGGAAAACATATGAAGAATGTAATAGTCATTAAAAGATCAGATGTCAAATTATGAACTGTTTCTAAATGTATATGCGTTATTAAAACAACACTAGCAGCAATTATTTATAAGTGACACTAGGAAAATATTTTTGTCTGGTCGACGAATTTTATTATTTATACCGTTTACAATAATCTGCAAATGGTCATAATAGCATTCAGACTCCGCGTGGGTTTTGTTATGACTGTTAAATTGTAATCACATAAGGCATCCCTCTACTGCCAGGGTCAAGGGTAGAGCAAAGCCTTTTCCGTACATCAGTTCAAGGCTTATCAACCTTCTTTTCTGTGTGTGTGTGTGTGTGTGTGATGATTCGCTACCTCATGGGATCTGTCCCACAGAGCAGACACGGGGCCTCTGGGATTTATTCTTTTTCTGCTCTCACATTTTCTCAAAATCTCTCTGCTCTCTACTCCGCAGTCTGAAGAGAGTAATGATCAGACGGAGGCTGATGAACACACACCTTTCTCACACTGTCTTCGTCAGCCTATTTTTCCTGTACGCCAACAGCTAGATTGCCACAGCAGCCTAAGTGCTTAAAACCATCTGGTCCAGAAAGTCTCTTTCTCTCCTGCTCAGTGTTTCACATCCCTTCCTTCAGGCATACTACACTTTGAGAACACTGATGTAGAAAATGAAAATCTTTATCTAGGGTTTTTTTTGAATTAGTTGCAGTGTTCTCTGGCTTCCAGATACAGAAGCATTTCCTCAAGGCTCAATTATTTCCCAAGTGCTTCACTTGACCAGAAGCTTGAGATAGTCTTCCTTAGGCCTTAAGTTTCAGAATCTACTCAGTTGAGTTAGCCTGAGCACGCTGTGATACCTCTGTGTTTCAGATTCAATTTCTAAATTCACTGTGATTGAAGCAGTTATAAGTATTATAAGCGTCAGGAAATTATTGTATATAGGGATCCAGTGTTGTCTCCTCTTTAAATCAAATAACGTCAAATTTTGTGATGTTCTGCGAACACGGTCTCTGCGTAACAGCACCTAAGATGGCTGTGCGTAATCTGTTGGGTCAATGTGATGTGTGTCCTACTTATTCCAATATTTGAAATAAAAAAGACATCTCTTTTAAATGAAGAGATCTCTAAAGAATTATTTTCTAAAGTTTTTATTCTTGTAGACTTCCCGTGAAATGTGTCCAAAGTCTTGAAAGGTAAGTTATTGACGTTTCTCACTCGCTGAAGTTCTCTTACCCATTCACTTCAAAGAGAACTAGAAAAATCTTACACAAGAATCAGGCTTCTACCACTGAGTCAAGTGCATCTTATATAATTCCATTTTCAACCCATCCCGAGGATTGTAGTTTCCCTCTTTCTACAGACATGGTTGTTATAAAGTTTTCATGTTGTCTTAGATAATTTGTTTTCAATGAATATTTCTGACAAATTTCATTCCATGTTCTTTGTAATCTTACTCGTGGTTTCATAAGAGATCTGAATCTTGATTAATGGGATGATACAAAAGTTAATTTGTCAAATGATAACCTTCTGGGTTGAAAATTTTAAGGACTCAGCTTTGGAGACAGAGAAGAGGGAGTTAATATGGGTGCCGAAAGTAGAAACAGTGAGAAGTGAACATGTAGATCAACTACGATCCTGAACATCTCTTTCTAATAAAGACCATTCAGAATACTTCAGAATCCTGTTTACCTTCTGTTACACTGAGAAAAACAGATAAAGTATAAAGAGGAATATTTGCATATGTTATTTATGAGTTATATATGTACAATATACATATGTGCATATACATATGTGATATATTTTTGAAACAGTGTCTTGCTCTGTAATCCAGACTGGTCCTGAACTCAAACTCAGCAATCCTTCTGCCTCAGCCACCAGAGTGCTGGAGCAGTTGTGCTTTACCATGCGTGGCTAAGTGGTTCTGGGGAAATCAAACTCGAGCGTTCCAGCCACTCTACTATTGCCCCAGTCTTATGACAGTACTGTTGAATCGTTTTGATCTTTATGGTAATCCTGGGATGTATGCATTATTGTGACACCCTAGTTTAGAAATTAGGGTGTAGCTAGGTTCCTATTTTCTACAGTATGCTTTGATTGATCATGGGTTTTCACAGCCTACTTATTTTTGGGTTCTCAAATTGTTACCCTACATATTTATATATAAGCTTGCTGAGGACAAGAATCAGGTATCTTGAAAATCTATTTGTGTTTACAACTTGCTTTCTGTGTTGTACAAAATGTGATGTACCATGGGTTCTTAAAACTTGTTTGATTGATTTAACTGGCTTAGTGGCTTTTTCTAAAAAAAAAAAAAATGACAGTGCTGAGATTGAAATCCCCACCTCTGATGAGAAAGTTGGCTATCATTACTCTATGGTTTTCCTGCTCATTTGCTTCTAAAAATTGCTTCATTTCTGCAAGGTGGGTTTCTAGATGGTGCTGTCTAAAGACATGAAAATATCCATATGGTCTGACTTCTGGAGCGTTTGACAGTCCCTTAATGATGACACTTTCCACCAATCCCAGGGATCTTGCCATTAATCATGTAGAGTGTCCCTCAGCTCACCTAATATATCTATAGTTTGCCATTATCATGGATTTATTTGCCTAACTTTAGTCATGATATCAAAAGCCTAAGATCTTTTAAAACAGACATGTCTTAGTAATGATGCGTATGTAGATTTTAATGCTGGCATCTACAAATGAAACAACTGTGTTAACAGATGCTTCCAAATTTGACAGTATATGTGTGTGTCTGTATATATATGATTCCTGTGATTAAAAGGGCACTTGTATCAAATTGTATGAGAGCATCACAAGTTCTGCCTTATTGATTGACTAATATTAAGACCCCATTATCATATGACAATTATAAAGAAAATAAGGTAATGTTGCTTACAGACCGGAAGTGTAGAATTCCAAATATCCTCAGCTCTGGCAAAGACCACCATTAGCCCCATCACCTAATGGCAAATGGCACCATAAGAAGAGGTGACCATTTGAAAGAGGTGAGATCAGAGATGAAGCCAGTTTTGTGACTAAGCTTTCCGTCCTAATGTTTTATCACTTCTCAACACTGCTACATAGTGGGCCAAGTTCCCTCACAATGAACTCTTGAACTCACACCAAGAATCCATGACCTTTCAAATGCAAAATGTAAACATTCCATCTTCAATAGCCCCACATCATTTTAAAGTCTATCCTAAACTCTGACCCGAAAGTGAGGGCAGAAACTTTTAGCTATGAGCCTTTGAAGATCAAAATAAGTTACACAATTTTAAGATGCAAAGCCAAGATGCCAAGGTAGTCACGAGGTAAACACATTTTTATTACAAGAGGGAAAAGTAAGCTAGTAAATATGAGTAGTTGGGGACAAGTAACCATAACTCAACAGGGCAGGTTTTTAATCATGAAGCTCAAATTCGGTGTCCTGTGTTCACTGAAGCAGGAGATAGGTCCCTAAAGCCTCAGAGTTCCTTTTCCCTGTGGTTTCTCAACCTCTTCTGCTGCTGTTGCAGGTGACGTCTTTGAGTTTCCTAAGTATGTGATTCATGCTACTCATAGCTCTACCTTTCTGGGCTTCTTGCTGTGATTCTATGTCTACAGGTCCTCTAAGTGTTACCCCACTGGGATATCTCCACAAAGGCTCTGACCCTGCGGCAGAGTTCTGCCTTTCCTCCCGCGTTTTCCTCTGAAGCCTTGGTAGAAACCATCCTAACTCCATAGCTCTTTCAATCTGCACATCTACCAAGCATACATCATGTGTGTGCCACTCACTGAGGTCTACCACCAGCGCCTTGGCTCACTTGAACTATGGTGACAATTGCAGAGCACGTCACCAGAAAACAGGATTAGAATTCTGAGGTAACACAGAGAAGGGAATCTAGTGCTATAGTTTAAATCTAAAACGTCACCCCAAATCACCATGTGCTCAGAAAGAGAGGTGCTGAGTCCCTTAATGATTTTACAAGCTATTAGAATGAGAGCACTTGTAGTAAGGGGGAGTCCCTGGGGTGCGTGGCTTAGAAGAAGCATATGCTTGTCGCCCGCTTCTACTCTTCTCCCTCTCTGCTTACCGGTGGCCATATCGTAAGCAGCGTCCTCCACCACACCCTTCTGTATTGCAGGCTGACCATGATGAACGAAGACCTCTGAAATGGTCAGCCAAAACTAACCTCTTCCCCTTCAAGCTGCAGGTGTTAAAGCAAAATTTGTGCTAGGAAAATTAAACAAGTAGGAAGATATATTTGAAGATACTGCAATAGAGAAGAGAAGTACCAGACGGACGTCAGAACTTGACTCAGCAACATGAAGGGCACGTGTGATTTTAAGAGCAAAAAAGAATGGAGCAGATCTCAGATCACAGATCTCATGTTCACTGATTATAATTACCCGAGAGAAAAGTAATTTTCTTTATATTTTATGACAAGAGTGGATTTCATGGCTAAGAGCGAGGTAGTCACCTAAGTAAGGCTTCTGTCCTCCATTGAGACTGGAAGACAGGGAACTGGTTTGTCTTTGATTATATTTCAAAGGAATGACTCCCAGATTTTTGAAAGTAAAACTTAGAACAATATACTTCTCGAAGGAGTAAAAGAAGAATGTATGACTATAGTTACACATTTTCTAAAGTAAATGCTGTTGGAAACCAGAGAAGAGGAACCTCTATGCTTAAGCCATTTGGATTCAGTTAGGGCAGAGTTACAAGGGAGGTCAGGAACCCAGAGTCAGGAGGAAGCCTTTTTATAGTTTAGTTAAGCTGAAGGCAGTAATTGGGCATCTTGGTTGCTCCCCTGTCTCCTTCAGTGACACTGTGTGTGTGTGTGTGTGTGTGTGTGTGTGTGTGTGTGTGTGTGTTTCTTATTTTTCACAGTGAGCTTCACGATTGCTTGAAACATACCTCCTTTCTGCTTGCATCGTTTGAATTGACGTTATCACTAATAAAAAAATAATGGAGAATGAGTTGAATCACAGCAGAAGCTAGACAATGCTGATTGCATGTGTGAGAATGTTGCTGTACAGCACATATGAACTGATCCAATTCCTTTTCTTTTTGAAGAGCTCCTTTACCTTTCCCAGGCTTTAGATGCTGAAGATGAATGTCTAATAACGCTTGAAGGACTCAATCTAATCTTTTGTGCCCAAGATGTCCCTAGATCTACATTAATTGACCATTTTGTTGACATTTCCCTGGAAGCACATGCCATTATCTTAGAGATACTTCTCCATCAGAAGAGGAGGTAGAGTGATGTACTAGTCAGGGAAATACTGAAAGGAATGCCTCAGCTGCAGCCCTTTGATAAATCAGTCAGGTTAGTACAGGGAAGTGTCCAGCAGGCGTAGGCAAAGTTCTGAGTTTCATGGAAGGCCTCTCCTGGCTTGCTGCATTGCTTGATGTGACTAATTCCTTACTAAACAACAACAACAACAAAAGAATATTAGTTTTCAAGGTGGGAGGGGGAGGGACCTGAGAATCACCACCTCAGATCCACCTCAGGCATTAGATTCTTACAAGGAGCTATGACCATGGTCGCCCCTGTGGGCACACAGTGGGGTTTATACTCCTAGGAGAAGCTAAAGTCACTCTGATCTGACAGGAAGCAGAGCTCAGGCAACCACGCCAGGGGTAGGAAGTGGCTACAGACATGGACCAAGCTTTTCTTATATTAGTCATCCCTTCAAATTTATACTACAGATATAAATGATTTGTCCCTGAAATGGTAAAGCCAGAATTGAGTATCTGCAAATCACCTGCACCATAAATGCAAAAGCATACAAACAAAGTAAAAAAAAAAAATACATCCTCCCAAATTCCCAAATTACAGAGTGGTAGGCCCTTCTTCAAACAACCTTTTGCATGCAGAATTTAAAACATTTTTGCTCCAAGTCTGATCATTAAAATCTTTGCTTATCCAGATCACAGTTATCTCATGGAACTTAATGGAAAAAATAATGGGAATTAGGAGGGTGGAGTGGGTAAGTGGAGGGCCAAAAAGAAAGAGGGAAAGGTAACCTTACCAAGATATGTATGTGCACAAAATGCTCAAGATCACTGTAAACTTCAAATTTTGCACTTATACTATCAATAAAATGCACAAAACACACATGGATATTTCCATTACATGTAGGCAATGTACTGTTACCTAAACATTTCCTATACTCCTATTTCTGTTTGGAATGAACATTAAGAATTCTATGTTTACCTATAGATTAAATAAAATGTTTACCCGTCTGAAAAAAAAATCTTTACTTACCTTACAACTAACAAATATGCAGATTTTCTTACTATAATAAGGAGACAGCAAACAGGCAATATAAAGTCAGCCACTCTGGAGGGTCTTACAAACATGCTGGTTGTTTGCAAGGATGAATCACCCCCAACACAACCTGGACTCAGCACAGGAGTCATCTCGTGTGAAGCATTCTCATCTCCAAAATGGCAAGATATTGAGTTTCTTTGGAAATAGAGCCAGGAAGGCCGAGCTGAACATTTTATCCATACAGTAAACACAGCCAAGCTTTTCAGAGGCACTAATCCCTCAGGAGCTCTTTGCCTGGAATGCAAATGCGGGGACCCTTGCCTCCAGCACTGCAAATAAATAGCCTTCCTTAAAAAACAAACTCTAACTTTTTTTTCTACTTTATTTTTTTGTTCCTCTGTCCTCCATTGAAAAGGATTTATTGGGTGAAAGTATGTTCATATAGATTCTATTTTTAGGATAAATCAGGTGACATAAGTGGTGCTGGGACTTGAATTGTATTCCTTAAAAAGACACATTGAGATGTCTTAATCTTCATGGCAGTAAATGTAATCCTATCTGGAAATACGTTCTTTGTAGATGCAATCTAAGATGAAGTCATACTTGGGTAGGCAGAAGCTAGTCTAAGATGACTATGGTGTTCCTCAGAAGAGGAACAGAGACACAGAATGAGAATAATGCCATTTGATGCTCCAAATGGATCAGTTAGAGCACCAGGCTCCACCGTTTTGGCGCCAGGGATTGATTTCACCAAACACGATTTTTTTTTTCCCCAGAAACCCAAGGAGAGTGATGTAAGGTGGAAGGAGGACTGACCTGAGAATCACCCCCTCAGCTCCACCTCAGAGGATCAGGCTTACTGGTCCCTCATGTGGACTCACAGTGGGGTTTATACTCCTAGGAGAAGCTAACGTCACTCTAATCTGATAGGAAGCAGAGCTCAGGCAGCCATGCCAGTGATTGGAAGTGGCTACAGATATGGACGAAGCTTTGGTAACTTGCCTGCTGCTCATCTCCTGCTGTAAGGCCCCATCCTAGCATGCTAGGGACTGATAGTGGTCGCTGGTCCAGGAGTGGGAGACTCTTGAGTTAGAGGAAAGATGACCACGTGAAGTTGGAGACAAAGATTGGATTTACGCTGCCACCAATTCAGGAATTCCTAGGGCTTCTGAAATCAGAAATAGGAGAGGAGGCATCCTTCAGTGCAGGCCCCGGAGTGAGCACAGCTCAGATAACACCTTGATTTGAGGCATCGGTGCTTCAGAAATGTGACCGAATACATTTTTGTACTTACAATCCTCGTAATCTGTAGTCCTGAGCTAGGTAGTAAACTAATAAAAACTCTAGCTGCCTTTTACAGAAGGGAACCAGGAAAGGCCATTTCCGTTGCTGGACATAGTATATTTGCTTTTCAGAACCTGCACTTTCTTCCTGGACTCTGGCTGTAGGCACTGCCTGATGGAAGGCAAGCCTCTGAGAAATCTCTTCTGGTTTTCCAGATTTGCGCCACGTCACAGGTACAGGCTGGAGAATCTCAGGCTACTGATTTCACCTCCATACATTTGATTCCCTTTATAAAACTTGATATAATAATACACAGAGGTGGTGTGCATTTTGTTTGTTTGATTGAGCATCGAAATACCTGACACGTTATACTTTTGGTGAAGGTAGGTCCTTTTCACCCTTCTTTAACTTTCTGGGCACAGATTTTCTGCACAACCAGCCCTCAGCTAATTCCCCGTGAGGGTCAAGCTGATAATAGCCTCACATTTTATATATCCCAGAGTTATCTGTAATTTAACAGACAACCCTTCAAGGGAGAAAAGCCCTTGAGGCCAAAGCAATGAATTCTAATAGAAAGCTTCAGGCCTCTTGATAGGCAGGAGGGTTATTTATTTATTTATTTATTTTAGCTGGAGAACCTTCCAGAAGGCATATAGGTCATACACAAAGACTCCTGGCCTTACACATGCAGCCATTCCTACTGGCTAACAGCGGCTTTATAGGAACTTGGCTATATATTATTACTCACATGTTGATTCTTTTTCATACATGTCATGCCTTACTCAACTATTTCTTCATTTATCCAATCTTTGTCTTAATCAATTTCTTAAGTACAGATTCCATGTAACACCTAAAGGGGATTATAAAGATCAATGTCACGAAGTTATTGTCTGCTTTCAAGGAAGTTAGTCCAGTGGAGAAATGTTCATAATTAATCCAACCTAGGACATTTCTGCATTTGTTTTTGGCTTTTTTTAAGTAGTCATTTGATCTCATCGACTTTTCTCTTCGTTCTCACCCTTTCCTTTTCCTTTCCGATTTGTTTATTTTCATTTCTTCAGTCTTTCACTATTTTTAACTCCCATTTGTTTCATTTAAAAAAAAAACTATTCAAGAGTGTAAGAGCTGATCTGGAAAAAAAAGTCACTTTAGGTGTATGTACGTTTGTGAGAATCTATAGTCGAGCCTTTCTCTCAGACTTGTCTAAAGCATTTGCAGTATGCCCTTGTTTACATCTGCCCGTAAGGCATGGCTATTAGTATCTCATTTGTATTAGTACAGGTACATTTAGCCATGGTGCATTTTCAAGAGCATTTACTTGTGAGGAGAAATATTTTTCTACCCTCAACTCCTTCTAAAGCCATAGAGAACAGCTCTGACAAATTAATTCTTCTGAGACAACATTTTCTGTTAAAATAATTTCTGGATTCAGAACCAATAAGCCTGATCTTAGGCTCTGCCTCTATTCTTAAATACCTGTCAAATCTTTCGTAGTAATTATAATAATACTTTGGAAGCATTCATATACCAGATACTCTAATTAAAATTCAAGGAGAATTATATAGTAATGTGATGGAAAATATATGCAGTGCTTTATTTTTATATTGACTTTCAAAGGCTCTCTCAGAAATAATACCTATGAAATTCAAAGAATTTAATTTGCCCAAGGTAGATAGTTCTTAAGAAAAAGAAGTTTCTAACCACCCTTTGTGTTTTTAATTAAAGGAAGTCTATCTGAAATGATTTTTGCAACTAAGCACTGTACTCCGTGCCCCAGTTCCAGACGCGGTCCACATGGGTTGATAGTCTAACTGGAGTCACAAGCCCTCTTCACTGTTAAAGCTACTCATTTAGACAACTGGAAGAGGTGGAAAAGGCTGTCCTGGTACATGAATTTCCTTTGACTTTGAAGTTCTTCAGAGAAAATAAATTTCTGTTGCTTTAGAAAAATACCAGAGAAATCAACTGAAAAAAAACAATAAAGTGTGCAGCACATATGATAGAGAGTAGATATTTTCACAGAAGTTTGAAAAAGAAAACAAAAAATATGTCTAGGGGACATTATTCAAACAGATTGGGTTGTAGGGGGAGCCACTAGAATGTGAAAGATTATGATCTTGGATACTGAGCATATGGGAGTGGACTAAGGTATTGCAGAGAACTACATAAGTTAAAAGGGTCAAGGCTGAGAGACAGCCACATGCAGTTACAGTGATCAGAGAGCTGCATGGTTGTCAGTCAGTAACCTTGAGTTCTGTGAATATGTTGCTAAGGCAGCTCTTCAACAGGCCATTCAGGCCACTGTAACGCTGTCTACAAGACAAAGGATCATCAACAGACGTGAACCAAGTCTTTGAAGACTCTCTTCTAAACAGATCTATGAAAATATGGCTTCTCTCATAGCACAGAACATGTAACTACATTCCAAAATACAAATAAAGCTATTAAGGCGCTGCAAAAGAGAAGATTCCAAAACTATAATCATTTAAAACTAAGACAGTTTTAAAATTATTAAAACAATTTGAATATAAAATAAAACATACCACCACAAACCTGTTTTGGAATATGTAGGGAAGTCACATAGAATATGTAAACTTCCGAAATGATTCAGAATTTTATTGTCATGTAAGTCCAGATGTCTCATGGGAAAGTAGCACAACTAAAGACAAATCTCTCTCATATTTGATATCCTTCAACATGGATAGCTTATGGTCTCTAGAATGTTGCTTTGAGATAGGGATAATCCACACAAAGCAGATAAAAGAAATGATAAGAATATATGCTGAATCACATAATTCTCTTGATGGCCTTCACATTCTTTGAGAATGTATTGAGGGGCCCTCTGTGCCACTGAGAAAGGAGGAGAGGTGAAAGTCAATCGAGGGTAAAGATTTTTCCAAAATGACCACAATTCGTTTCACCCTACATGTTAGCATGTTTGCATTGTTTGGATCTGGGGTGTCCCCCAAAAGCCTCATGTATTTGGATGTAGTGGGGCATCTATGGAAACACATATTGTTGGGGGTGTAAGACATGGCTTGAGGGAGTGGATACTTAAGTCTTGACTTGAAAGATGTGTCAATATGTTGGGATTGGGGGCAGCTCAGGACAAAGCCTTCTTTCAGGTTTGTTATTGACTTGTGGGCCAGGAAATGACAGTAAATGAGGGAAGGACACTGGGCGGGGGGCACTCAACTAGAAGCTTGAACTAAGTAAAGGAGGGGAGGGGGATTATAGCTTTGTCCTGGGAAACCCCTGCCCTTTGCTTGACTCTCTAGACTTCAAATCTCTCCTCATTTCGCTTAGTTCCTGCCTCACTTGACTTTCTCTCTGCTCTGCCGTGAGCAGCTCTCCAGCCTCTGCCATGTGCTTCCACCATTGCCAGCTGTCCAAGAATAGGTATGTGAGATCTGAAATTGTGAGCTGAAATAAATCTGTCCTCACTTAAGTTGAGAATGTTGGGTATTCCGTCCCAGCAACAAATAAGTAACTGAGACAATGCTCTTCTGCAAGTCAAGAGTATGACTTCGCCATGCTACTTTGGTCCCTTCCTATTCACCCTGATGGTTAGAAAGGGATTCGTTCATTACGAATATTTCTGGGCACACACACGCACACACACTGAACATGGGGAGATGAGATCAATAGCAGTCATCAACTGCCTGAGACAGGACTCTGCAAAGCCATGCACAGCCATAGTAGAAAACAGAGTAAAGAGGACCGTGAAAGACAGGTTTTAGCATACCAAGAAGGTGATATCACCTCTGATTTGATCAGAAAAATGTAATTGGCTTGTTTGAATAATTCTGCAGACTGATTGGCAAGTTTCAGCAACTCTGTTCACAGAGGAGTAGAAATTCTGCTTGGTATCATTAGTAAGTTCATATGGTCAGAAGAGTTTGCCTTTTGGAACAAAGTAGAGAAACTTGCAATTAGGATTTTCAAGCCTTCCTGGTTTCAACAGGTGTCGAGGCAGCTCAGGAAGCAGAGATATTTTAATACCAAGTATGTTTCCACACTGACTAGTTCTCTGACATCAGCTGTGTGTCTTGTAATTCAATTAATTTTTGAAACTACCTAGAACTGGCCTAGATTCTCCCAATGAAGGACTCAGTCTGGCTAGCCTCTTTCGACCTGCAATTTCAGTTATACACCTGAGAATCCTGTACCTGTGACTGTGTATATACCAATTGGGGGTGGGGGGGGCAACTTCTCTTTGGGATCCATGATTTGCAAGAGTGGCTCACAAACTCAGGAAAACACTGTACTTACATTTAACAATGTATAATATCGAAGGATGCAACTGAGGGGTAAACTCAGAGATGAAAAGGTACATACAGTTTTCTGTACAGTTAGAAAGAGTTGTATCACGTCAACCTTCTCTCTCAGGTGCACTGTCAATTTCACAGCTATCAAAATCTATTACCTCACTCTTGGATTCGATCAATCAATTTTATACTTGAAAGAGCCTATAGAGAAAAAGAGGTTGGTATTTTCTAGAGTTGATTCTACTATGGATTTGCTACTCATCCCCTGTCGATCTGAATACATTCACCTTATAATGAGCAGGTTGGGCAAGTGAACCCGTAAGGTCCTGAGAAGCGAAGTAGTGATCGCACAGGCAGCTGGGGGACAAGTTCCACCCCCCACCCCCAACCCCACCTCAGCATGAAGAGTTTACAGGAACACAGGATAACATCTGGCTGTAAGTAGTGCTTGCAGGTGAACAAAGTGACCTCTTCTTAGAACTGTTTATGAACAGCCACCAGGTTGTTCAGTAAATAACAACAAAGGCAACAATGGTGGAAAGCTGGCAGGATGGGGGGCTTTCGGCAAAGTGTCTGTGTAGTAGAAGTTGTCCCTTACTCACGTATCACAGAAGTCTCTAGACAAGAAAATACACTGGCAACCTTCTCAGCACCTCTTCTGCTAGGAGAAAGATTTGACCCCTCTGCTCTTACTTCCCTCTGTCCTCACTTTTAACAACAAACCACCCATTTTACCACTTGCCTCCTTTGTGTAAAATTTTATTTTTCAAGTTCATGAGACGTGAAGTGGGTGTCAAGGCTACAGAAGCAGCCCTTTCTCCTCCCTTGGTGTATGGATATCTGAGTGTTGTTTCTTGAACATCTAGAATCTAATTAGAAGGAAGAAGGAAAGAGGGAACCTAATTTCAATGAAGAAGAAACACACATGTGTACCTCATCTGCCAGGTTTATGTCTATAAAACATTTCTTAGTTTTTCCGTACATCATCATTTTTTTCATCTTTCTCTATAAGTTTTAATGATTAATATCAGCTCTTCAAATTTGTATTGAAATCTGTGTTTTGAAAATAGGCAAGAAAATACCGCTTTATTTCTCTACATGTGATTATTTTTTTCTGTTTTCTGTGTAATGTGTGCCTACTAATGTTGTTCTTTGAATATTTGCATTAAATTTGATTGTCAATAGTCAAGGCAATCTCTTTAACATAGGTAGAACACTAATCTACCGAAAACATAGTTGATCATTCCCAGAATGAAGTAAAATGAAGGAATTAGGGGAAGCTTCCCACTAGTTAGGGATTAGGACTACATCATGGTCGTACCTCCATGGCTAGGAACAGCGTGAGTAAATTAGAAGCCACTCTCAGGCCAGGCGGCACATCTACCATGGATGCAGATGCGCCAGTGCTACCATTACTGCTCAGGTTCTACTTTAAAGTGACAATCAGACTTAAGGGCCAAGATCAGCCCCGGAGCCTGCGCTGGAGCCACAGAAGTGGGCGGGTGCTACAACAGAGTGTGTGATCGTCTCCATTGTTCATTGGTGGGCTATTCTTTCATGTTACAACCACCAAACAATAAAAAAGTCAACTTCCTACCCTAACCCTAGGTAGACAGACAATCCCAGACGTCCACCTGGTACATAACACGTACTCACGTTTTAGCAGCTGTATTTAGAACTGTACCTTACTATTGGGATGGGGGTGTTAAACTCTCCAAGTTCACCAAGGATGGTAATAAGGCCTAAAACGTGCAGAGTCTCGTGACTCATGAAAAGCCCATAAAGCAGACCGCCTGAGCTCACCGTGGGCCAGAGAGAGTTGTGGTTCCAGGTTTTAATAGCCCTATCAGCAAGGGCTGCAGCGTGTGATACCCCAGTCCCTAGTGAGGCTCCGTCAGGTAATCCTCCTCTCTCCAAAGCCTGTCAGCAGAATCCCTGTCAGAGACGGTGAATAGCTGTGGGCCTGAGTTCTCTTGCAGTTGGGGTGAAAGCTCTGCTTAATTGTTCTTCGTAATTACTGCCTCCAGGGAGCTGGCCCAAAGAAGTTGTTCATTTCCTCCTCTGTTAATGCTCTCTTTACATCCTCAAACAAAATGCCTAGTAGGAAAGAGGTTTCTCTCCTCCTCTTAATAATGTGATAGCTGTGGCCCATAGAAAGTGAAATTCACACTTTTTTTTTTTTTTTTTGAGGCGCTAACTCTTTAAAAATCCCAGTTTCAGTTGAGGAAAAAAAAATACGCAGAAACAGGAAGTAAATTTCACAAAGTAGGAGCGGCAGGCGGAGAACTCAAACTGAAGGGTGGACAGCTTGACGGCCCTTGTTATTTTTGCTATTTGCACGTCTTTCTAAAACTGCGTAGTCCAGAGAATACAGAATGTCATAGAAATCCCTGTAGGACACAGTAGAAGAGGAATTCAAAGATCGGGCATTTCCTTCCTATCTTCCTTCCTCCCATCCTTCATTTCTTCCTGTTTTCTTTCTTTCATCTTCCTTCTTTCTTTTGATCAAATTCAAGGCCTTAGTCATGCTAGCAGTTAATGATGTACCACTGAGCTATGTCTCCAGCCCCAAGGGTGTTCCTTGAATGAATTAGCAAGTTTTAGAGAAAAGTCTCTGGATATTATATAAAATTTCCATTGAATCACCGAAGTGCAAGAAACATCTTTAAAAGCCTAAATGACTTCTAAGATTAATGCCCTGCTCAAAGGACAATTTCCACTTGTGGAGATCTAGTGAATTCTTTTATATTTATGTTGTTCAGCACGTATTTGAACATGAGTTTAAATTTCTCACTCCAGAATCAAGCTCCCCTACTCTGGACACAGTATTTAATTCCACATCTCACCGTAAGACCCATGCGTAGCCTGGTGAGCTGGGATGAAAATGCGTAGGTATCTCTCCCTTCCTGCCTTGCTGCTGTTTCTCTTGAAGGGACCAACCACTCAGGCATTGGTCTCAACACTTCAAACGGCTGCCTATTCCTTGAATGTGCTATGAGAATGCTCTCTCTTCCTGTCTCGTGGCCTGGGCATGGCGGACTGCCCTTGCGATTCAGCTGCACTCTCTCTGCACCGCATCTGTAAAAAATAAAGCTTTGACTTGTTTCCCACTGTGGTGATGAATTGCATCCGGCACCTGGAGCGCCAGGGGCTGTTCTAGAGGAGGGCTTCCTTGGGTCACTAAGAAGAACATTAAGGTAGGTGTCAGTACCAGAGGGACAAGCAGGCAGCCTCAACTCTGTAGAGATCAGTCAAAAGCCACAAGGGAATCTGCAGGCTGCTGTCCCCACCCCCCTCCCATTCTCTGAAGATCAGGGATGCAAGCCAATTTGGCACTAGAACCCCAGTTTAGCTTAGTACTCAAAGCAAAGCTATGAAGTTTTGGGTTTGTTATTGTTTTGCTTTTAAAAATTATTTAAAATTAATATTACTATTATTTTTTTCTGCTGTATTTAAGGAGATGGTACATCAGAATCTGAACCAGTATCCTCACATGCAAGTCTGGCTTTCACCCTTACCAGAAGCTTCAAGTGTCATCTATAAAGTACATATTTTGAGTTTTCCAAGGTTAGTATTAATCGTGACAACAAATTCTTTCTTTTAATGTCTTTGATGTGTCCATCTAGGAGCCTCCTGCCCTGTGAACTCCAAATACTTCATTATCAATTCCCTAATTTCCCATAGGACACAGAAAGCCTGTCTTTCATCAGAGACTGTAATGGCAGCTGATTTCTTACTTAGTTTGACCCTGAGTTCTATCGATTTCAAAGAAGCACAGACACCTTAACAAGAAGGAGGAATCTTAAAGGATTCACTTCTCTGTACCCATTGTTTAGATCAGAAGGAAGCAAAAAGATGGTCAAACTCCATTGTCTTGTATAAAGATTTAAGATTTGTTTTTACATTGTTAATAGTAGCTTCCAATGCTAAGCAGCCTTTCTAAAAGGCTGTAAGAAAGAAGCCATGGGAAATTCAAGAGTAAAGCAAGCACTGTAGAAGGATCTGGTCCTGTGCTTCTCAGTGGCTTTGGTCTTGCAAGCTCCAATACCATCGGAAGGTTTTGAACTTCAAAGGCAGTGGAAACTGTCCATCGTTGAGTGAAACTTCTGGAGAGATGGAGGGAAATTTAGAGTGGTTTGGTGAGCAAAGGTAGCTTGTTTTCTGGCCTCTTGCATTGGGCAAAATTTGAAAACCAAGACCTTAGTCATGCATTCATTTCATCTTTCTGGCAAAAGAAGTGAACATGTGAGAAAGAGCAATGATGCACATGAAGAAGCCAAGAAGAATGATTAAGGCCCGTGTTCTGACACTGTCCTGCTACTAAGACCAGACTCTCTTTGTCACAAAATAATCTGAAGAAAATCGTACTTCAGGTCCTTTTCAACCACTGGAAACTTCCCCTTTATAATGGAAGATGAGTAGAACCTGGTACAATATATAAGATGCTTATATTTTAGAAAGGGAGAAGGAGCAATTCAGTTGACAGAAACAGCTTAAGAATATGAAGTATACACGATGGAACCACCACAAAATAACTGAATATAAAACATTCGTGGCCAACGGAAGAAAATGCCACTGAGTTGTCCTTGTTTCTCAATTCACATATGACAGCCCCTCGTCACAGGTATGTTGTGTCTGAGTTACATGTATTATCTCATATGTAGTAGGATGCAGGGTATCTTACCTACTTTTTTCTTGATGAGTCAGATTACTTGATATCTGTAAATTAAGGGAAGTAAGAAAGTCTCCAACGTTTCATAGGTAGCTGGCAATCATGGAAGTACATGGCAGAAGCCAGATAGAGGGAACAGAAGCTCACAGCATGACTGACAGGATGTCACGTGAGAGCAGAAGGGGCGTAGCCAGCATTTACTCTTCTAGATCACGTACCAGTGATCTGTCCCTTCCGGGTCAGGTCCCAGAGATCCACCGTTTCCAGGTCAAGACCCAGTGTCCTGCTTCTTCCGTAATTCCACAGCTACCGCACAGCATCCAAACACATGAAGCTTTTAGGAGACATTCCAGATCCAAACCATAGCACAAAGAAACAGTTAACTTTTGATTGGTGCTTCACTTTTTCTACTGATCAAACTTTTATATATCCAGTTTGTTGTGTTTGTAAATTTTGACCCAACGCCTGAGTGAGACTTACAGTCTGACATATGTGCTGTACGAACCATCTAGCTTTGCAGGTGAAACTGCACACTTCCTCAATTTAAGTAATGTTTCTACTGTGAGACACCAAGTGACACTGAGCAAAATAACCAGTGATTGTGTTCTTATTCATAAACTAGAGTTAACACTTAGAGTTTCTTTGGAGCCTTACTCTAAGTATTAATGTGTCGACATTGTCCGGCCCCATCTAAGTGCTATGTAAAAATGTTAGTTCTCTCAATTTACAGAAAGGACATGATCCTCCAGATTTGCGATAGACTTCTTTTCTTTGACCCTTCAAAATCATTGTTTTCAGGGCTGTTTGGGTATTTTAGGCCTTATTACCAGAAGAACAAATTGTCACTGTGTTCCATTTATGTCTAAAGTGTCATGATTCTCAGTAAGTAGGTGGTTTTTGTCCTCAGTTGACAGAAAAATACCCCTTAAACTCAGATGCTGAAAAAAAACCCATTTCATCAGATCTATTCTTACCACCAGCCTCAAGACGTGTTTCCAGAGTGAGTTACACGTGGCACAGACAGAAAATATTGTGCTTCAAACAGTTCAGTAATCCACCGGTCACCTTTCCTCTTTCCCTTGAAATTCTACGGAATGTAAAGAGGCTTCCTCTCAACACCTATGGGAGTTTTAAGCATTCCATCTCCAAGTTGAAATCTCTTTCTTCATTTCATTTAATATTTTGAAGACTCTGACTCTTTAGTATTGATTGACTACCCAAATGGGCAGTGGAGAGGCTTAATCGATAACAATCATTCATTCCGCGTGGTGGTGCCTTCTCAGAGCAGTAGGTGGGTGAGCCCTCCTGACCTTCTCTTTTAATTAATTCCAGCCTTTATTAATAAGCCTCTCACAGGCCGCCAAAGAAACAGCAAACTGCGTCTCTGAAGAGGAAACTTGGTCCACTTGGATTTTCCTGAGATGAATGGAAGGAAATGCGAAGCCACAGGGCCAGCAGCTGGAATGGGGACATCCGGGGAAGAGAGGCTCTCGTGAACTTACCTGACAGCTGTTGGATGGAAACCCAAACATGAGGCCAAACCCCAGCTGACTGTGCCTTGCCCGGGCGGCACGGCTCGGGGCACAATACAGGAATGACTAATGGGTGTTGCTTCTGACTGCACTGTTTTTGCCCAGCAGCAAAAGTCATCGGAATAAGAAAACAGTAATTTGGGTTCCCAGAAGGATCACCTGTAATTCTGTGCGGTGTATGCAATTAGATGTTGAGAGAACTAATAACCAATGATTAAAAAATGTATTTTTAAAGTTACTTGTTCTGCGTGCACTTCACTCCCTTTGTTATTCAAATGACACCATCTTTCGGCACAGTCCTTTGTGTTTTCCTGCACCTCAGATTTTCGGTAATTACTTTGTCTCAAGAAACCGTGACTCTCAAAGCAAATACAATTACAAGGGTGAGATTTGAGCAGGGATTCTGGACAAATGTCTATTATTCTTAGGAACTGTTTCCCAGAACATTACAGTTAGTCCAAAGAGATGAACATAAATGTCTACCGTGGCCAAGAAAAATATATTCAGAATCCAAAGGCAAAAATATATTCATATTGGATATTATATTTTAAAATATATCATGGTATAACAAAAGAAATGTTACTGGACACACATAACTTTAAATATCAATTCTACCAGTCACTAGTTATGAATATATAGATGCTCACCTCAATTGAGTTTGATCAAAATGTAAACATAGAACAGCATCTATGACTGGACACTTTGTGATAATTAAGTGAAATATTCAGCCATTTGAATAATGGACAGATTGTTAAGTAGCTGATAAATATGAAAGACTGAGGGAAGTATCAACCTTCTTTCTTTCTAAAGATACTAGAAAACTTCAACAAGAAGAAATTCTTATGAAACTGTTAACTTTGTAATTGCACAGATATACACCAGCAACATAACTCAGCAATTCTAGGACGTATACCTGACAGAAATGAACGTACATCAACACACAGCATGGTGTATAAATATTGACCACAGTGTCACCACTAGTAGCCCCAAATTAGAACCAACCAGCGTCTCTATTAACAAAGAAAAGGAAAAGCAAATTATGTTGTATCGGTGGAGGACAAATAGAAGAAACGATCAATAAAAATCTCAAAATTTTTATGCTGAAGGAAGCCAAGTCAAGGCAGCATATGCTGTATGAGCCCATTTATTTAAAACTGTAATAAGTTCACAGTCATTAGGAATGACAAGAAGCAGACCAGCTATGGCCTGAGGCTGGGAGCAGAAGGAACAAAGATGGTGATGAAGATTTTATAGACCTTGATTGTCATGGTGGCTCCATAAGTTCTACCGAACTTCACAAGCTGTACCTGTTACACGCGTGTAATTCACTGAACATAAACTTGGCAGCGGTAAAATTCATTTTAAAATAGAGAAATAGTCCCTGTATTTTGATCCACAGACTCCCTGTTTTAAAAATTTGTCTGCAAATTTATCTGTAGATTAAATGGAATTTCAAAAACACGATGAAGAGGTTTGTGGAAGTGTGTGCAGGTGAGTGTTGAATACATTCTTGAATATCTGTGCGAAACTTAGGAACTCGATTCTGAAGTCTTTGGAGTAATGCAACAGGCACAGAATACCTAGGGCAGTGTTGAAAATTACTTGATGATTATTTTATCTTGGTAAGTATATGTAATACTATAGTGGTTAACTTAGTGCCATGTTGGTATAACAATAGGAATATTTACTGGTGAAATTATATAGAAAGTTAGGAAAGTACATATGTGAGGATATCTGCAAATTTTTCACTAATGAAATACTGTAAACTGATGAGAAAATATTTTTGATAAATATTGTAGTGTTACTGGATATTAATATAAAATAACAGATCGAATTCCATTCCTTATACTATGTGAAAACGAATCCTCACTGACATGTAGACTTAAATGGGAAAGGAAAAAAAACCTTTCAGGAAAAGATGTGAAATTATCCTTGTTATCTTAAGAGATCCAGAAATTTCTTACTCGGGGACCAAAATTATTTCTTTTAAAAGAAAACTTGATAAAGAGATCTACATTAAAATTAAAATGAATTCATACATGATTAAGAGCGTGACAAGCAAGCAAAAACGAGAACAAATATTTCTAATGCATATGTGTGTCCTGAGAGCAATATTCAGAATATATGGTGAACTTTGAATATATATATATATAGAAATTGATAAACACATAGAAAAATGGACAACATTCTCAAACAGATATCAATTTAAAATGTTAATAAACGATAGATTTAGGAAAGTACGTTTAACACTTACATATCAACAAGGAAATGTGAATTAAAGCCACCAGAAGGAAGAAAGTGAATCACTGTTTGAAAATTTAAAATACTAATGAGATTTTTCTTATTCTGATAAGAGTATAAATTGAGGCAGTTACTTTAAAATTCTTTGGCAGAACATTCTACAGCTCAAGAAGCTCATAATTTAGTACATAATGATTCTGTTTTTGGCGTATATTCAACAAAATTTTATATTTATGCCATCAAACTATTATATAAGTATGGTTACAGCAGCTTTGTTTGTAATGAACTAATAATGGAAAATTAATTAAAGATCAAGACAGTGAGATGTCATACAGAGTGATAGTGAGTTATACACAGGAACATGGGTGTGCGAACAGCACACTGAGCAAGAGAAGTGTGGACACAAGCGCAGTACTTACTGCGTGAATTAATTTTCATGAAATTGAAAACTTGATAAGGTTATCCCATAGTTTTGCCATCAGTTTCACGGTCACGTGTGAGGCTTGTAAGGGGCCCTGAAAGCAGGTGACACGCTGTACTTTCACTGAGGCTCTGAACAAATCTTTGCGGAAGCGACTTTTGATGTACACCGCAGAGATGTGCCCTTTCGTTCACGAATGTTACATTTAAATAAAAAGAAAGAGACAAAAATAGCGTCCAACTCTAAAATGTCTCTACTGATTTAAAACTTCAATCTTAATGCAATTTGACAAATTTTACAAGAGCTTAAGATCAACAGGATTTCTAGAAGTTGTCTATATCATTTAGGAGAACTCACAAGGAAAATTTTATGTTATATTTGAATATTCAGTATATTAAGTCAGGACACTGGAAAAGTAAGAAGTCAGAAGAAGAACACATCAAGAGAAGCGTCTGCACATAATGACGAAAAGCTGGTGCCTGCAAGGTTTTCAGAAAGTGTTTAGAAATAAATTAATGCCACACTTGAGAGTAATACTAACATAACATCATGTCCTCGAGGAATAGAAATTGTGATTTAAAAAGCAAAGCACGGGTTTCTATTTTTGTGTTCATGAATATATATTCACATACGGATTCTTAAACATGCCCCACTTACACACTTGCAGCCCTCTTAGACTCAAAAATGATCTGAAGTTCTCAAATGTCCTTATATGAGTCATGGCTGTGGGAGTTAAAATTGTTCTAATAACGTACTTTTACTCTAACTCCAATGTCCTTACTAGTAATTTGAATGTTGAATATCTAGAAATTGGTGTAGAGTTAGTGATTTTTCATTGCAATGGTTAAAAATGATTCAATTTTCCTTCATCCCTTCCTTTCTTCTTTCTTTTCTTCCTTCCTTCTTCCCATTTTCCCTTATCCCCTTTCTTTTCTCTCTCTCTTCTTTCTTTCCAGCTGCACCAACCAAGCAGCACCATAGTTGGTAACAAATGCATTCTCTATATTAAGTACCATTATCTATTATTGATTCTCTAAGACTCCTACAATTCAAGAAAAAAAAATTTTTTCACTTTGGTCTCATCAATTTAGAATTGGCAGAATTGTTAGTACGTCATTCTGGGATTTTATTACTACCCCCCGAAATCTCAGAAACTCTAGTGAAAAGGCAGTGTCTCTAGCATTATCAATTTCAGTATTCAGAGGACAGTCAACTTCAACTTTCCCTTATATGCTGGTATGTCCTACACAAAAGCCTTACTGAAGTACCTACTAGACCCTCTGCTGGAAAAGGAGTTCCTATACCAGCAGCACAATTTCATGAAATACATCAAATACACTGACTCAGAATTTGTGATTTAAAATTTTTGGCTGTTTTGGTTGTACTTTATCTTTAAAATTACTACTTAAAGCTATACCTTGAAGAACATGTTCAAGTGGCAGTTTGATAACGCTTATGCAATCAATCATTTCCAGAAGCTACAACTCTTCGAACTCATGGCCTCTTCTTCAATAACTTTTTCAAAAAAGTTTGGCACCTCCACGTCTTTGACTATAACCCATGTGTCATATTCAATCTTTAAGTGATTATCCTAGTAAACACTAGACATGATTCTGGGTGACCTTGATGCAACCCTGAATTCTAAACCATAATCGAGTGTTTCCACATGTACACATTCCCTTACTGAGGCCTCAGTCCCATTGATGTGACACCCTCAAGTACCCACTTTGGTTTGTATCGACACACATTTGCCAACTCTTATAATGCCTTGGTAACAGAGTCTTTCTTCCTGAAGCAGAGATCACACTGCCCTGCTTAGCTTGTGTTGACAGTGACTGGCTTTGTTTCCAGGGTCAATTATTTCTGGAGTCAAGGGAAGTTGTGAAAGATGAACATTATTTTGGGTGTGTCCCACTGTATACGTAGGAGCACCAAATGACTGAGTATACAGCATAGCCTACTAAATTTAAAATTTAAGTAGTTATATATATTTAATATAGTGTGCTTCTAATAGTGCATGAAGCATACTTGTAGGAGAAATGATTTATTTGTTATCTGAAATTCAAATTTAACTGGATATATTTAAATTCAGATTCTTAACTACATATATATATATATTTAACTGGTTAACTTTTTATATTCTAGAAAAGTTGAAGATTGCATTAAATTTGCAGAAAAATCACAAAGACGGTATTATGGTTTGCTCAGATGCTCAGATCTTGGGTTTTCGGAAGGCGTTTGGATCACCAGGGCGTTAGTCCATGGATGGATCCCTAGCTGACTGAACTGTTCGGAGGCGGGGCCTGTGTGGAATGGGTAAGTCGCTAGGGGCTTGCATTTGAAGAATGCTATTTTCTTCCCAGGCTCCTCCTTTGTCCCTTTGCTTCTCGGCTGCCATGAAGTGAGCAGCCCAGGCTCTTCCACCAGGCCCTTTTGCCTACAAGCCACCTGACCATGGACAAAGCCGTGAGCCAAAATAAAAATCTTTCTTAAGTTGTGGGTTGTCAGATACTTTCTCCCAGAGAGGGGGACCTGGCTAATGCAAACAGTATGGAAATTGTCCTTGCTTTGCACAAACACACTGATATCTTTTTTACATTAGCATAGAACATCGGCCACAATTGATAAGTCAATATTGATACATCATATTAACTAACACTCATGAATGACTCATTTATATATCCCTTGATTTGCTAAGTATTTTTCTTCTGTTTCAGCTAACAAGTGTGTTACATTGCATATGCTTTTCATGTCGTCTAAGGATCTCCTTGGTTGCGCCAGCTTCTCAGACTTTCAATAACAGTGGTCACCATCAGAGTCTTAACTTAAAACATATGATCATGTGCTTTCTAGACCAGCTTTCAGTTGGGATTTGTCTGAATTTTTGGGAGCAGGTTGCTGGGGATCTAGCCTAAGGGCTTCATACTGAGCTACATTCCCATCCCTTTTTCTTTACTTTTTATTTTGAGACAGGGTGAGGCTATGTTCCTAAATTCCTCAGACTGAGCCTAAATTTGCAATTCTTCTGCCTTGGCCTCCAAGAATGCTCAGATTACAGGCCCGAGCCACTTGGCTCAGGTTTCACTTGATGTTTTTAGTCACGATTAGATGGAGGCTATATATTTTAGGAAGATAACAGAGATAAAATGTCATTTTCATTGGATCTTGTCAAAGGTATCTTCTATGCATAAGATCTGCCTTGGATTTAATTTTTTGTGATTCAGTATGTTTTAAATGTACAAAAATAGGGCACCTAGATTGCAAGCCATGGTGCCTTGAAGATTTTAGTTATCTAAGGTTCTCCTAAGACCTTAAATTACTAGGTGCATATGGTGTATTTGGGGAATAGGTCATCCATGATCCATCCTTTTAATAATAATAAGTACCACAACTGAGAATATACTGCATAGCTAAAAATGATTAATATTTCATTCAATGAAAATATGCAAGTTATGAATATTTGTATGAAATTTCTATCTGTAAATTTAGAAGTGTTATGAAAAATGTCCTCCTGCACTTTCTTTCCTTTTTTCTTCCCTCCCTCCCTTTCTTTTCTTGTACTCCTGTTCCTCTTCCTACTCTACAACCACCTTCTTTCTTTCTTTCTTTCTTTCTTTCCTCCTCCTCCTCCTCCTCCTTCTTCTTCTTCTTCATTATTATTATTATTCTCCTCCTTTCTCCATGTTTGTTTGTTGCTCTCTCATAGAGGAATGAAGGAGGAAAATACTGGCCTAGATGTTGAGTTATAGCTAAACTATTTGTAGAGAAATTGGAAACAGAATGAATTCTACTCAATGCAGTTACAGTGAATGGGTTCCTAGTCTCCATGGGGCTGAAAAATTGCTGGTTCTGGAAAAACACCTTGTTTTAGGTATTTATTTTAGGTGTTTATTTCTAGAACAGAGTACCCAAAGTTCAAGACATCAAGGAGGAAAGGTTTCTCTTGTAGTTTCAGAATATTTAGTCCATTCACAAGTTGTTGGCTAGAAATGGTGGAGTGGGACAGAACCAGGACCCGAAGACAAAACTTCTTTTGGCATAGAAGAGCAGGAGCGAGTCCTAGAGGGAGGGTGGAGCTACCCGTTCATGTCATGCCCTGAGCTCATCCCTTGCATCCTACCGCCCAACAGTACAAAGCACCCCTAGGTTCATGAGGTTTGGGGGGACATGAGAGATCCAAGCCACAGCACTTTTGAATGTTGACACTAACATTCATATTTCCTCCTTTCATTTTACTATATTGTTGAATCCTTCCATATTTTCAATGTAGCAGATATTTATTTTCTGCAATACTTTTTAAGTGTCTTATCCCAGAGCACAGAGTTCATAACTCTTATATAGTTATAGACTACAATATCTCATATATACACTTTACCAACCTAGAAAATAAGTTAATGTTTTTATCCTCAAGAATATCATTTTATTTTCTTTTATGATCTTGTCACTTTTTTCAGAGGCCTTTCTCTTATGCTTTTATGGTCTGTAGCTTTCTGTTTGACTTTTTAAAATTCTGTATCCATTATAGATATTATCAATAAAGCTCACTAAATAAAAGAGTACAAACAATACTTGTTAAAACAACACTGTGAGAAAAAGAGTAATTAGCATGCTACTCAGGATCCAGGTTTTCATATCAAAATATAGGGTTGCATCTCTATATACTTAGGTGTATAAAACACTGTATAAAAATAAAAGAGAAATGAAATATACCTAGGATGACAAAATACCAAGGAGTGTGTTCCCACACAAAAACAGAAGGATAGTTAAAAAATTACCTGGTAGAAAAAAAAATCAAGGGTATTTTAGGGAGAGAGATTAACAATAAAATATACAATATCATGAAGGCACAATGTGCCTCTGTCAGAGCGAGTTTGGTGAGAGGGTGACACCGTGTGTACGCAGAGGAAAAGGCGGGAGATAGAACTGGACAACTGCTGTCTGATGGAATCCCAAACATCCTGGGGCATCATCCCAAGTGGCAAGAACTTCATTTTAAGCACAAGAATGCTAGATTGAATCTTGTCTTTGCTGTGTGGAGAATAAGGCAATAGAAGCTAGGCAGCCTGCTCTGAGAGAGATGAAAATATCCCTGAGATGAGCCTTATAAACATGGGTGAAGCAGAATCCTATCTGGAGCTTGATAAAGATCAATAATCCAATGTATTCTATCTCTTTGTCCTGTGCACCCTGAAATCTTGCGGGAATTTTCTAATGCCTATAGGAAAATAAATTATTTTCTAAACAAACCTTAAAATATCCACCTTACATTTGTAACAAAATTTTCTTTTGATTTCTGCATTTCAACTATGTGGACTTTTGAAGTCTCCCACACTGCAGTATTAACTGTCATGAGGCCTTTGAGCATGTGATGCCGTGATGTTTGTTTTAAGCGCCCTTCCAAGCTTGGGTCTCTTTTCTTCTCCTAATCTGATTCCTGGCATATTATCTCAATCGATATACACCTGGGAAGCTTTCATTAGTGTCCCTCACTGTTGCTTAGGTTTAACCTGGTTGTATTGTTTAGGATTCTCTAGAGGAACCAGACCAATAGAAAATACACGTAGAATGTTGTAAGCTTACAGGATTAGAGGTGGGAGAGTCCATGATGGCCACTTGCAGGATCAGAGGCAGGGATCAGAGGTCACCTGTGCACTGGAGAGTTGAAGAAGCCAGCAGCTGCTCAGATCAAGGAGGAAGTGACAGACAAGAGAGACCAGAATACAGTGCAAGCTCGAAGGCCTAGAAGCTCCTTGGCGAGGACCTGGCTGGGGTCTGCACGGGAAGGCTGAGAAAACTGGAGAGTGATGTCCAAAGCCAATGGCAGCATGACATCGTAACTCAAGAAGGGTGGAGCTCTTTCAAAATGGACAAGCAACCTTCCTGTTTTTATTCCATCTCGTCTGCGAGCCTGTTGGTTGGTATAACAAGCAGATCAGCCTGAGTCTTCCCCTCTTAGTATGTTCAAACAATCTCCAGACACACCGAGAACTGTGTTATATTAATCTGTTAGGAATTTTTTACTCAAGTCAAATTTATATATCATGACTAAGGGTTTGGGTTTCCTTAGCTCAGTTTTGTAATACATCATATATTACTCCATAGCATTAATCACAACTGCAATTCGGCATATATTTGGATGGTAATTTGTTGTTTCCTTCACAAGAGACCAAAAACTGCATGTAACAGGCTCCTGGTGTAATGTTGTTTTCTACTGTGTGATCTGCATCTAAGAGAACTCCTGAGGTACAATGGGCCAAAAAAAAAAAAGTATTCTTAAGTAAATGATCTGTCTTAATACTTCCTCGTCACTAAGAAATAATGTTCAGCACTCACAAATTAAAGGAGGAAAGATTTATTTTTTAGCTAGTAGTTCAGAGGTCTCAGTCTGCTCTCAGTCAGCTGGCCTCGCGGAAGGGAAGGGGGCAGGGCGCTAGTCAGAGAAAAGCTGGTCATGGTATGTCAAGACAGGAAGCAGAGAGCGGGAAGAAACCAGAGAAAGAATTTCAACTCTTCCATTCAACCAGACTCCGCCCCCTAACAGCACAAGATCAGTGCCTTAATCCTCTTGATGCAATTAACCCCCATGATTCAATCACCCTCCAATACTCGAGGCTTCTGGGAAAATCTTCCAGAACCAAGCCAGAACATGATCTTAACATAATTTACTTTTCTACTCTATTTTTTCCTTAGGAGTGCGCACTTCTATTCCCTTCTACCATGAAGGAAAATTTAGCCATCAAGAAAAAAAAAAAAAAAAGACTTGAACTCCAATTTTAGAAATGTTTGGAATAATTTCTTTAAAAAAATCATATCTTGAAAACGAGTTAATTATTTTTGTTTGGATTGTAGTGATTCTGTAATTGTAGATTAATTGGTTCCATCTGCTCTGTGATTTTCCAATTAACAGGTAATAGCTTTGGAAAGTCAGTTCATTTCTGACATGTGTAGGAATGTATTTAAGATGGTAATTTCTCCCCCTAATGCTCTCTGTTGCAACTTTTCTTTCTTTTCTCTTCAAGACCTCAGGCAAATGGTGCAGTCTTCCTCAGTTAGTTGAGGCCTTTTCAGAACAAATCATCCTAAGCAGGGTCATAAACTTTTGTCTTTACAAAGGGTATTTTAGATTCATCTATTATTTGCTGCTGTTCAGACAACTGATTGATGACAGCCATTTTTAAGGCTGGGGGTATTTTAATATTATTTTCTTTTATTTAAAAATTGACTATGTTTGGTTAAGTTTCTTCCAGCTGGGTTTTCATATTAATGAAGATTCCTGAATGCAGATGCCTCCTATAAGGAAATGCGGGGAGTAGGAACACAAATACTGGAATCTACCACTCTTTACTAGAAAGGTGACCTTGACAATTAATTACCTCATTATAGATTTTATGAAACACTTGAAATTTGGAGTATCTCAATTCCCTCCAGAAATACTGCAATAAAATAGCAAATATATAACAAATATATAAACACACACACACACACACACACACACACACACACGTGATGTTTTTATCTCATTTCCTAATACATAGTTCCAAAAATTTTGGAATCTCTGAAGTGGGCTATTTTATTTTTCTTTAGATGTGAGATATGATAAACAGACTAGTGAAGCAGGCAGGAGCTTCTTGGTCTCCTTCTTCCTCTGTGGCTGAGTCCTTCAGGATAACCTCAGCACTGGGGACTGCTGCTAAAAACAAAACACGTGGTTAGCGAGGTGGAACATTTAGCTCCTTCTCACCTCATGACTTGGTTGGAAAATGAGGAGCCTGATTACCAATGAATAATGCTAGAATCGTTCAACCTATGTAATGAAGTTTCCAAGACAATCACAAATTTTCAGAATTGCAAGTGGGTGAAACTGCGGAAGTGATGTCATTCTGCGGAAGTGATGTCATTCTTAGAGATGATGGGGAACGTCTACCTGCTTGTCCCATAGTTTGCTCCATGTGTCTCTTGCATACGGCTATTCTTGAATTGCTGCCTTTGTAATAAACCAGTGACCCATTAAATAAACAGTTTTCTTGAGTTCTGAGAGCTTTGACAGCAAATAATCTCACTCTAGAAGGAGTTGTAACAATCTCTGATCTATACACAACGATCAGAATCCGTGACACTAAGTAGCCTGGAGTTGAGGTTGGCATCTAAAGTGTGTTGGGGAAGACAGGCTCATGAGATGGAGGACTTAACCTGAAGGGTGTGCAGTCATTCCACGTAGGAAATATTACAAATTATTTGGAATTTAGAACAACCCTATTGTGCCCACAGGGAGTTGGAGGATTGATTCAAATGAGAAAAATCCTAAATATATTAGTGTCAAAATGTTTTCTGGACTATTGAATGTGTGCATAGTGGAGAGGGGATATTAAGATTGAGTAGACTGGGAAGAAATACCTCCTTATCATCATAAATACTATCATCTAAATCAGATTATTTTTACAGCCTCCAGGCACTTTCAATGATTTTGTCAAATCGAAATACAGAGTACTCCAAAGTAGAGAAGCTTCTCAAGTAGCCAAAATCTAGTTGGATCAATATTTCTTCTAAAAATAAAAGTACTATAAAGAACTAGAGCTTCTACTATGAAATGATATTGATATATTCGTGTATGTATTTATCTAACAAGAACTTTTTAATAGTTGCCAGGGACCGTCTACTGACCATGTGCTAGAAATTATTCTCTGTTATTGGGTACTCAGTGGTTAAATCATAAACATCTAAACTCCTATAAACTTACATTGTAGTTTACATAAGATAAAAATTTTATGAACTAGATGAACCCATTTAAGATATCTATATTGAGACATGAAGGAATGACAGGAATTGGTTTTATTATACGAAAAAGCAATTACAAAGCCAGGGAAGATATATGTAACAGGGGTTTTTAGACAGGCTAACAGATAAAACAAAACTATGGTGCCCGAAGGAATGTAAACAATTAAGCTGGCCTAAGCTGATTACTGGAACTTCCTGTTTAAAAACTATTTCCAGTTCACAGTAGGGATGGAAAGAATTTAAACAATAACAAAAACTGTTTGTCTGAATTGAAAAGTCACATAGTGGTCTATACCAAAGACAAGATGGTTAGAATTCATGGAGCAGAGCATTGGAGTTAAAAGAGGGGAAAGAAAGAATGAGAAAGAAAGAGAGGGAGACCGAGAAGTGTGAAGAGTTGAATATTCAAGCCTTTGGTTGCATACTGACCTGTTTAAAGGTACTAGTAAAATAATCACCAGAAAACGCAAAAATACATGATTTCAAAAATTAACGTATTGTGAAGAGCTCATGATCCTATTTAGATGAATGCAAAAGTGCTTATAGTTCATGAGGCTAGTAACTTCAAAAGAGCATCGTTTTTATGATCAGGCTAAATTAGTCTGAGAATGAGACTACTTGTTAATCTACTGTAAAAGTTCAAAAGCAAGGCTCAAAAGCACAAAATTGATTCCAAGTTACTTAATTATGTGTCAAGGGGGGGAAAACACAAATATTCTTAAAATAACAATGCAATCTAAAGCCTAATGACAATATTTAACAGATAAGTGAAATGCAGTAAGTTTGCAAATAAAAAAAAAAAACATCATAGTTAACCAGGAAAAAATCATTAAAAATAGACCGAAGAAGGAAACAGAAAGTTTTCAGGTGAGTGATTTACCAAGGTGTTATGAATACACCTACATGTGGCCAAGAAGGCCGAGTGAAATAAAAAGACGAGAAAGAAATAGGAGATTTTCAGAGAGACCCATATGAAATTTCAAAAATTAAAAAAAAGTATGGGAAATGTACTTCAAGGAAAAACAAATAGCCCATCATTACAACCGGCTTATATTTTTATTTATTTATGAAAATATAAATGGGATACTTTGAATTCTGAATTTGGATCTTTTCCCAAACTAAAAACCTATGGTCTGCCACTCCCCCATGATGCCGGGGACTATCAGCAGTGACAACAGCTCCTGGTTAACCACACAGTCCTGAGGATGACAAAGGACACTGTACCCTGCGTGTGATGTCACTAGGTGAACTACATATGTTTCTGACCCACAATGTAATGTGGTGGGTTTACTGAGACATCACCTGATCAGAAACGAAAGCTTATCTAAAATGTGGAAGAAGTGGCAGAAGAAGAAGGTAGACCTCGGAGTGTTTTCCTGATCTCCAGCCTGGCATCCGCAGGAAAATCTCAGCCGTATTTGGAAAACACAAATAATTTAGAACACAAGCCTGTGTTTGGCAGTTGAATGTTTTCTTAAAAAGAACATGGAGATTATCTTTAGCACAGACCAAGACTGAAGGTAACATTTCAAATATCACCAGTGATGACCCTTTGGAGGGTGAGGCAAATGTTAGGTCCATGGACTACGCTGGGTTTAGCTATCTCTGGACATCACGGAGAGAAAGAAAAAGAGTGATATCGTAGATTCTACATAATTCAACCTATGAAGAGAACAGTGGGCTCGTTACATGCACAATCTTTCGGCTACAAGGTGGACCAGTCTTAGATCTCCTTTTACAAATGTGGTTTGTATTTTTATCTTTCCTTCTATACGGCGTGATGAGTTTTTCAGTAGAAGTTGCCAATTACCCTCAAAAATTCAAGTTGATGCTTTAAGAACCTGTAGATTTTCCCTGAATTCCCGGTATTTGTCAGTAGAATTCCATCTTCATAAAAGGAAAAGAAAAAGAAAAACATGATCAGCCATGGTACATACGGTCTTGTGTGTGTAAGATCACACCTTTACTAGTGTGAGGTTTCACAGACAAGGAGGCTATCTGTTGATGTGTCAAAGTGCAAAGAGGACATTTTCAGAGCATATGTTAAGGTGAGAGAAAAGGCTTACCTGAGCAATTCTAATGTCAGCTCCAGGACTTTTCTGACCTTGATATGCCACAAAGAACTCATGCATATTTACCTAGGTAAAAATCTCTTCACCTACTTACTGTATAGCAAGAGTTTTAGTCAGTCCAGCAACTAACATGAATATTCAAAGACTGTCTACCTGGCCTTTTGTTCTAATGGTGAGCCTGAAAAAAATGTTGATACCAATTACAGGATTGAATAAAACTTCTTTTGCTAGACAGGTAGTGGATTTGGTCTGAACTCTGTGGCTCCACGACAGCTCTTGCAGTTCTAGAGAACTAATGGGTGCATAACTGAAAGTGATGGATTTTATGCATTACATTTTTAAGCACTTGTTTTGGTAAAGGGATACAGTCCCCAAAACAACTTCTGTTACAAAATTCTGAGGCTATCCTCAGAAGGTACTTGTCAAAATAGCATATTTAAAAACGGAAAATTAAAATACAGAAAAAAACGCTTGACAATTCTTATGCAGTTTTATGAGATGTTAAACTTTTTTTGGAACAGGATCTTGACCTGTAGTCCAAGCTCATGCTGAAGTCACTTTGTAGTTCAGGCTGGTCTCAAACTCATAGAAATCCCTCTGCCTCAGCCTCCTGAGTGCTGAGATTATAAACATGCACCACTACACCTGGCTTATGTGGTGCTAGAAAATCAAAATCAGGGCCTTCTGCTTGCTAAGTAACTGATTTAATCACTGTGGTAGCCCTCAAGCCCTCAAAATATCCCTTGTGACAGTCTGTATCTCACAAATATTTTAAAGTATATACTAAAGATAGTTCTAGGCCTCCGAAATCATTATATTTTGACTTGTGTGCAATTTATGAGTATACACCTGTTCTTTGCTAGTTTTGAAATTAATTCAAGAGTAAGCACTTCTATGCATTTCCAAGTGGAAATATTTTTAATATAACATTATTGAAAAAGAGATTTCCTGTGTTAACATAAGACTATTGGTTATAAGATTTTGTCTAAAGCTGTATTAAGATGGTGTGATATCAGGAAAAGAAAAGTAGAAAATAAAACAGAAAAGAAGCCACAGAAACAATATGCACACGTGAACGTTTGAACTTCACAAAAAAAAGAGGTTCTACAGGACACATGAAGATCATCTCAATGATTGGTATAGTAACCAACGAACACTTGCATGGAGATCAAAAGGATAAAAGTAGATGCAGGTTCTAACAAAATATTAAAGTCTAAGCCAATTTTATATAGAGAGAGATAGATATAAATATAGATATATGCGTGTGTGTTTGTATACATATATATGTATATATTGTGCATATATACATATATGTATATATTGTGCACATATACATATATATGTCATTCAAGTAAAAATAAACAGCAAGCAAGCACACAAAGGACCAGGAAATTTTTCCTTTAACCATGAAAAAGTCAATCAATGGAAACAAAACTTGAAGGAATACAGACAATAAAATTTGTGAAGAGGCATTTTGTAGTGGCTACTATAATCCTATGCTCTATATCTTTAAAAGGAATACAACACTACATTAAAGAAAGACATGGAAGAAGGAAAAAAGATTCGCATGAAATTAAATATTAAATATGCAAATTGAGAAATACACTGAGATGAATCATTTGACTAACTAGTAGAAAAGAATGAAGCAAAAGGCCTCACTTTAGAAACTATTTAAAATAAACTACATATTTTAAATAAATTCTAATAGAAAATTTTACAAAGTCATGGACAATGTTTTCATGGTGTTGGGAAGAAGAGAAAAGGAAGTTCAACTGGGATAAAAGAAGGATTGATGTTAACATCACCAAGCCTCAGTGACTCTGGAAGGACTGAGATCACACAACACGGGATTACGAAGGGGCTACACCGGGACAGGTTCCCGACTCCGATCACGATGGTGGCGAATGCCCGAGCTATGAGAGAGGATGGCTTCATCTGTGGAGAGGGGTGACCAGAAAGAAGAAGCAGAGGTGTACGTGGCTTGCTCATGGCTTTTGGGGAGTTAATGAGTGACAGAACTGCGCTTCAGACCCAATTCTTTCTGACTTCAAAGCCTTACTCTTTTCAAGAGAGAAAAATCTTGTTCTCTGTAAAAATGTAAAATAAAAAACTGATAGAAATGTAATTAAACTTGACAATTTTAGGGACCTCAAGGAGAAGTTTCAGGGAATATATTAGAAGCTGAATTGTTATTTTCTCCAGAATTCACCTGAACACTGACCTTCTACACATATGTGAGAGCTCGTCATTTAAAAGACATACATGCACATTGTCACCCATAGCCGACATGGTGTCACTTGACAAACTGAATTAAATTAGCTAATGAGTTGAATGTAGATTCTGTGGCATTAAAAATAAAATTCAGTTTTATCTTATGCAGATATTTGTACAACGGTTACAAGTAGCCCTGCTTAGATTCTCTAACTGATGAACATTCAAATAAGAAAAAAAAAAATCCAAACTCTAGGTTTGAAAAGCGAAAGGAGCAAAAGAGAATGAGGATCTTCTGAAGCAGAAGCTGTGGAAACAGTCTCATTGCAACACCTCACACACGGATTGTTCGTGTTGCGGGTGGGCAGTAGTTTATTTTGAAAGAAGGGACGCTCTTAAAAGCTACTCAAAATACCAGAACATGTTGCTTTGCACATAAAACTTTGCCTATTGAGGTAATTATAGTTTCACACGTATTTTTAAGAAATAATCTTTTAGAAGATTCCATGACTCATCAGTTTTCCTGAAAATGATATTTTGCAAAAATGATATCGCAGAACGACAAGCAGGATGTTGACATTAATTCACTCACCAATCTTATTTATGTTTTAATTGTGTCAATACTTACTTGTGTCTGTTTACTTATTTTCATGCAAATTCATACATTCTCATTATGGCAAGGATCCTGGTCTTCTTGGATTCTCCCTGTCCTCTTCTTGTTCCCTGACCTTCAAACCTGACAGATACTGATCTCTTTTCCAGCTGTACAAATGTACCCTTTCAAGAATACCACGGCAATAGAATCACACAGCATGTAACCTTTCTCTCTACCCGTGTGTGCACATGCTACGTCAAACACTATGGACATGTCTAGTTCCCCAAGAAACTGGCCATTCTTTTCTAGGAATGTGTATCATTTTCATATCAATAGAAACAGTGTTTTGTTCACTGACTGTCAGTCAAATGCTTAAACTCATTAATTTGTGTATATGTTGATTCGATAAATATTTTTGATTGCCTATAATGACCACATCCTTGTTCAAGAAAAATCTATTGATGAACAGGAAGTTTTCCTATCTATATTCTAGTATGGGAGGAAAAGGAGAATAAATGCAGAATGCAAATGGTAACGGTAGATGGTGCAGGAGAGGAAACGACAGGGAAAGGTACTAGTGGTGTAGGATCCAGCAGTGGAATCCAACACTTCAGCTAAGGCAGCTGGAACAGGCTTTTCAAGGGGGGATGCAGTGTGGCATGAAAGCCTCCCGATGACATGGAACAACCTTTCCACATATTCCTGGGGAAAGACAGCTCCCAGACGAGAGAGTGGATGGCAAATGCAAAGGCTCAGAGGCTCTGGGTCGTGAATGAAATTGCCAAATTTGTAGAAAAGACGAAGAGGTACGGCTAAAGGCATGGTGCTTATCAAGAGAAATAAGAGACTACGGAGGTAGATGTGTCTCACATCACATGATGCTTCCCAGGTCCACTGAAGATTGGGATGATGTTCTGTTTGCCATTTGCAGAGATCCAGAGCTTTCAGACCAAAAAGGTACAGGATCCAACATAGAAATATTTATTTGATGGTTTATTGCAAAGGGAAAACGTGGAGTTTAGAATGAAGGTTCATCAGGAAATCACCAGCGACTTCATCTCCCATCAGGCCATGATTGGTAGACAGCAGTTCTATTGCTCAAACCTGTGCATGGGGCTTAGAAATATTCAGGAAGAAGAAGACACTGAAGATCAGGAGCCAAAACCTAGTGTCTTGGTAGAAGTCAGGGAAAGGCAGCAGGCGGCACGCCAAAGATGGCGATGGCCTTGAACTTATCTAATCTCACTTTTCATTTAAAAAATAATAAACGTTACAGAGTATATAAAATTAAATGGAACCATGTAATAAATGTTTTTCCCTCACAAGTCTTTCCTATGTCTCACATCTGCTTTGAAAAGAAAAAAAAAATCAGTACAAATCCCAGAAGACTCTTGAGCATTTCTTAACAAAAAAAATTCTCTTCCTAAATAACCAAGTTTAGGAAATTGTTATTTGCCTTAGATTTAAAGCCAACAAATATTTAGAAGACAGAATTTGACCTCATCTTTGCATCAGCAAACCAGTCCCCCCCAAAAACACAGACTTGTGAAATCCTTAGTGATTTAAAATTCGTTTTGAGTAAGGGTGGAGACCAACTGCCAGTTGCATGTCTGTGATTTCTTTTTTTTTTTAACCCTAACCCTAACCCTAAACATGTCTGTGATTTCTATGATCAATGTTTATTTACTCTAAAGCATTTTTGATTTTTATTATCTAAAAACAACACGTGCAAAGGGGCTTTCTGTTTGGAGACATCCCTATGGTCTTAAATGAATAAGAATTATGCACAGATTTCTTGAAGAATGAAAAATGTTCTCCGGTCCTGATTCCCTTATGAAATACAGAAAACTCTGAAAATGAGAAACTTTCATCACTAAAGTTGAAACGTCATAATTCAAATGTTTCCACTTCCTTCCTAAACTTTGTATATCCTTAGGACAATGACATGCATTGAAATGGAAGAAACTCTTCTAAGACAGTTTATGAAAAAGCTTTGAATTTTTTTCTGAAGTTTTTTTTTTTCATATCTATTCTCAAGCATGATGGTCTGCCTTGAATGCTAAACAAATGGAGAGCTATTTCAACAAGGACAAGACAATTTAGATTCCCTAGTTGAGTGAACGTTAGACTAGGGTTCCTTGCTTGCTTAATTCAGATTAATCACATGATTGAAACTGAGTCCTTGTGATCAAAAATACATTGAGCTTATTGTTATAAAAGTATTTAGAAAATTGACACAAAGCGGTCACCTTTTACCTTTGGGGACGATTGATGATCTCCCAAACTAACTAGTATGTTCAGAGAGTAGAGGATGTTGATTGCTTTTGTTTCTGGTTTTCTTCTAATCAGACTTCTGTCAGTATGCATTTACTCCTACGTGTAAAAATCTCAACAAAAAAGAGAAAGAAAGAGAGAAAGAGAGAGAGAGAGAGAGAGAGAGAGAGGAGAAAAGGAATGGGTCACCTATCAATCACCTTTTCAGTGCTTTTTAATCACAGGAAATCAACCAATGGGTACTGATAGCTTGTGTCTCCCTGCAAACGTAAAAGTCATTAATACAGATAATAGAGAACATCAAATTGAAATTTACAGGTCGTCAGAATTCCAAGACTTACGCGATAACCAGGGAAAAGGGATTAAGAATTCACTTAAAATTGTTCAATTTCTTTTGGAAAGTAGCAATGCAATTTAGGACCCTTTGCAGTCTTTTCTATTCTTTGTATTTTATATAAAAAGATTTTTTGATAACTATTATTTCAATGTCATCTTTTATTTAAGTGGTTCATGTTTTATTTTTGGGGGACTTATAAAAATCAGTGACTATTTTGTGATAATAACTTTGATAAACACATGAGTAAATAAGATCATGTATGTAGTCTGTGTATTTACATTTTTCTAAGTTAGAAATGACTCCTCTAGAGAAATCCATTGCTCTGACTCTGAATTATAGCTAAATTGCATTGACTAGTAGGAAAGGAAATCAGTAAATGTATTATGATGCTTTTAATAAAAATGACAAAGTCTCATTAAAGCTGTCACTTTTGAAACTTGGTATTCACTCAAAATATCATTTACAAAAGCCCATCCACATCCTTCCTTCCTTCCTTCCTCCTTTCTTTTTTCTTCACTACTAATTGAGCAGCCATTGATAAAATTGAGATGTATCTCAAATTAATTTGAAAGTTATTAAAAGAAATTTTTTGAAAAGGTAAAAATTAGCGAAAAATAAAACATATCCAAACAAGATCAGGGTGCATAAATTTGTCAATTATTTTGATCACATTATAGAAAGACACAAAAATCAAGAATAATATTTTCTATGTCTAGGTAGAGTGATTTTGAAACAAAGAGAAAGATGGACATGTTGGATTAACAAATATAGGTATAACAAAGTTATAAAAATAAATAAATAGGGAAAAACATGTGTCCAAACAATTCCTGATATCTAAGAATATACTTCAAATGACAGTGCATGTGATAATGTAACTATATAATGGTGTTTACTTTTTAAATATGTATTTGTACAATTCCCGTTTTACACTATGTACAATTTTGTACAGTCATTAGAAAATAAAAATCTATTAATTAAAAACCAAAACACAAAAGATTGGACTGAGGTCTAGAAGTTGTGATAATCTTTTCTTTCTTGTAAGATAAAGTCGCTGCTGAATTTTCCTCAATGTCTTAAAAACCAAAGTTTGCTTCAGGGTTTGAGTGATGACAGGGGAAGATTGACATTTTATCAGCCATTTCCTCTTCTTTAATAACAGTAGGGAATGACTTAGACACTTTGGAGAGAATTCCTGTTCAGGAACTGTCATTATCTGAAGACAAGCAACATTTGGCATCCACTACAGAAATCATACACTTTTTATCTGCATTTAATCATGTTTTATGCCGAGTCCAATAAAAATATTTACGCAAAACATTAACAAATGAATATTTCAAAACCAGAGAAGTTTTGTTTCATCCCTTCTCTGGAGTAGTTTAATATTTGAGATTTCAACAAATGTCTAAAATAACCTTTTCAGCACTTGAATAATGAAGGCAGGAGTCCTATTGAAAAAAAGAGAAAAAATACTTCACTGAGTCTTCTCTACTTAAATATTTCTTTTGCTTAGAAGTGTGAATTTGTAAAAAATTTTTAAAGACCAAATCTTCTGATATTTTTCAGTTCTACTTTTAACTTAAAAACACATACGATTAAGAGTTGTATAAAATAACATTTCCTTGCAAATAAAGCATAGCATTGATATAATTTGTGCAAGCTTTAAAAAATGCACACAATAAAACAGAATCTCTGCAAGATTCTCCACAATAGAAATTATAATATGGAACCCAGCCTTCATGCATTTAATTATCTGAGTATCCAGGAGCTATCATGAGTATTTTTTAAAGTCCTTCTCTGGTGATAATCATCAAGATATTATTAGGAACCGTTTTTCTGGGTTACTCTTGCAATTTTTTCTTTTGGGTAATATGAATTTTGAGAGCCAGGCAGACACTTTCCAAGATCAATAATTATGAAATAATAATGGTATTTATAAAACAAAGATCGTAAATTGAATAAATTATCTTAGTCTATCAATGATTCTACTTAGGTGCTATCTATGTATCCATTTTATGGAAAAGTAAACTATGTGTATAGCCCTTTAAAGAGCACATTTTGATGCAGGAACTGGACCCAACGACCCTTTGACTCCAAAGGCCTGAAATGACCGAGATGATCCACCTTATTCAGTCTGTTGACCAGACTACCGGTGCTTTATGTTTTAAAGAAGGCTTTTTAAAATTGAATCATAATGTTTTCAAACTCTGAAGTGTTTCCTGAGATGTGTGACTCTGACGAAATTGTTTACTCTAAAAACACTTATTCTATCTCTTGTTCTTATTCTATCCTCTATACCTATTCACATTAATATGGATACAGGAGTTTTTAAGAACTGGACCCCCTAGCTCAGGCCAGCAGTCCTAGAACTTGGGAGGCTGAGACAGGAGAATCATAGATATAAGCCCCTCCTGAGCAACTTGCAGCTTAGTGAAATCTTGTCTCAGTAAATGCATAGTAAAAATGAGCTGGGGATGTAGCTCAGAGCCAAGGTACTGAGTTCAATTCAATCTCCTATACAGAAAAATAAAGACTTTGAGAAGTAAATACTTCTTCCATTGTCTGGACCAGTTTAAGTACTAAATATTTGAATGCGCTGATTAAAGAGGAATTTCATAAATGTTTTAGTTGAGTTATCTAAGAGGGAATTTACTTGTTCAAGATTCAATGGTGCCAGAATTCAGAACTCGAACCTAAATCTCTTAATTATGAAAATGGTTATCTCAAGGTGATTAGAGTTTCTATGTTTCATAGCAACCACATGAATATCCACAAACTCTTGTATTTACCAACCAGACATTTTGATTATTAATGTTTTTTGGCCTGATGTCAGTTAGCTCTACAACTATTGACTTTTAGGACCAGAGTGCAGAGTTCCATCCACCTAGTAGGAACCTATTCTGCCAAGTCATAGAATACATGACTGTCCGCTCTGTCTTAACTAGACAATATGACCCTTCTTCTTGTTAGGTGTTTATTCATTTATTTATTGAGACAGAATTTTTCACTGTAGTTCAAGACTGTCCTGAATTCACTATGTATTGAAAGGTGGGGCATGGTTGCCTGGTCTTCAGGGACTGGACACTGGGGCTGGACCTGGGAGGGGTGGATCACTGGGACGTAACCTGGAGGGACACAGGCTAGCTCTCCTGAAGGTGGGAGTTTCTTCCTTCCATAAGCTTAAAAATGTGTTTTATTTTTTAGTTAAAAGTTATAATTGTGTGTATATATTGGGTACAATGTGACGTTCTGACAGATACTCACACCCAAGAGTGATAATTAAGCTAATTAACATTGTATCATTATTCCCAATAGCTAAATGATGAAACAACTTGGGTGTCATGTAAATAGATAAATGGATAAACAAATTGTAATATATATTCACTAAAGACTATTTTTCAGCTTTATAAAAAGGAAATCTCATTACTTGTGACAACAGGTATGTAACAGGAAGTCATCCTGCTAAGTTTAGCCACACAGAAGACAAATGCCACATGGTGGCTGTTAGAGCTGGAGCAGGGGGCATGGAGAGGGGAAGATATTGGGAAAAGGTGGAAAGGTTAAGTTAGGAAGAATTAGTTTTAATATCTATCACATATTGAGTATAATAATAATAATATACTATAACAATAATATACTATATATTTCAAAGGGTAACTACAGTTTCATTGCAAAAGATAACACCCTACTGCATGTGTACTCAGAGGTAAAAATCTATATGTGTCAGAATAAAGGAAATTTAATATGGCCTCAAAACCAAAGAGAAGATAAATACAGAGGATTGTGAATGACAAAAGCAAAAGCTTTTTGTAAATTTAAGCATTTAAAATGTGTGAAACATATAATATGCTTTCTTTAATTTTCTCTTAGTGAATTTAGGTTAGTGATGCCAGCTATATATTTTGAAGTCAAGCAAATTTCAGTTCAAATATTAGCTGGATAATAATTTTGCTGGTTTGAAACTGTTTCTTTGCTAAAATAAAATTTGATATCTGTCTATCTCTGTATCACCTATGTCAAATATAGGGAAGGTAGCACGGAGAACTTTATAAATCTCAAAACTTCAAGCACTTGGGATAACTGCAATTATTGGGGAATTATTACAGGATTTGGAATCAGAAGAGCCTGGGTTGACTTTGTTTCTATTATGTTCTATAGAGGGGTGACCTGGCCTTTGACTTTTCTCTCAGTTCCCATGAAAACGACAAAGCATAAGTTAACATAAAATAAATGGAATGATACATAGGTATTATCGTATGGCCTTTCTGGAGGTAAGCCTTCATCATACATAAGAATGGTAATTTTTGTACAATAACGTTACCTTGGAATTCTCTGATATTCACATTTTTTTTTTGCTTCTTCTATCCTAAAAATTCTTTTTTTAAAAAAGGAGCTGCCAGAACACAGCGTCTAAGTCGTAGCCAGTGAATCCTTTAGACCTCTCGCTCTTGAAGCCTACTTGGAACTCCAGAGCATGTAGTAGTGGGGAGCAGTTGCCCAAGACCTCGTTCTTGGCACTGAGTTACACAGGAAGGCTGTGGAGCTGGGCTTTACATGAAGCGACAGGTTTCTGGCTCCTGTCCTTCTCCTTGTCCAAGTTTTCCTTTCTCTGCAACAGAAAATGAGCTCAGAGAAGTGCTCCCCACACTTGGCACTGGTGAACCCTCCCAGAAGAAGGATCTTCCAACAACCACGGGAATTTACAATCCACTGGGAATATTCCATTGCTCCTTACTAAAAATTTCTCCTCATTGCTTCACCATCAGACAGGGATGCAATTTAACTGGAATCCTAGAACTGTGCTGTTTCCCAACTAAATGAAAATATCATTTTCTGACCATTTTGATGGGCCTCTTAGATGTCTCATCAATCTCTTTTTCATCAACATATGGCAGATGTTTGGACAATTATCAACTCATTCGAAAAAGAAGAGCAGGTAGAGTGAATAAATACTGTTTTCTTTCTCTGCTTAAAATATAGGTGAATAATAAGTTTTCATTACATGGTTCATTTGCGTTTCTTTCCCCACTAATTTCATTTAATGTTTATTAATACCAACAAAATCAAGATGATTATATTTTAGGAAAATATTTATGAGAGTACTCAGTTACAAAGAAGTTATTTTGCAGATGATGATATAAAATCTGCTTATATTTTCATTAATTGTTTTTATTATTGCTGGTTGGTTGTGGAAATCAGTGAGAAGATGGGTTTCATCTTTATCCTCACTGTGTGCTTTCCCAAAATTCATACTGGATCTTGAGCCCTAAGGTAATAGGATTGAAATGAGAGGCCTTTAACAAGGAGATTTGGCCATGAAAATGCTGCTTTGGGGACGAGAATTGATGCTCTGATGATAAAAGCTTCAAATGACTGCCTGGGCGTTTCATTTCACTTGCCATTGGAGGAAACAGACACACGTTTCTCCTTTCTCCCCTCTTCTGCCACATGAGGATACGGCACGAAGGTGCCTTCTTGAAAATAGAGGGCATAGAGGGCACCCCTCACCAGACACAATCGGACTGCTAGCATCTTTCTTTTGCATTTTCAGCCTCCAGAACTATAAGACATATCATGAGTTTTTAAGATAATAAATTACTTAATCCTAGGTATTTTGTTATAGCAGCACAAATGAACTAAAATAATCCCTTATGGGTTGCTTTAAGAATGTTACTTACTATACCTGACCTTTTTTATTTATACACTTCTAAAAACACGATAAAGATGACATCAAAGGGCATTATTATAAAGACAAAGAAATCTGGACCAAATTTTCTAATCTTCCCTTTTTTTGTCTAAATTAGAATCATACATTTATAAGATGGCTTAGGATATTTTTAAAGTGAGATGTATCAAACAGCAACAGTAGCATCAGCTGCATGTTTGGTTCTAGGATCTGCTCTAAATCTGATGAACCAGAAACTCTGGTGGAAGGGTCGGATAATCTGTGTTTCAGATGACTCTGGGACATGTGAAATTCCAGAAATGATTGACCTGGAGTGTAAATTCCATAATTTATATGTTTAATCCTAACGCCAAAACTTCAACATGTAACTGGACTGGAGGTAGGGACTCTGTGAAATAAGGTAAAATGAAGTTATGAAAGAAGGCTAACTCATATTAGCTGACGTTCTTCTAAGAAGAGAGATTAGGACAGACACAGAAGACACTGAGAACATAGCTTTCTGAACGCCAAGGAGGAAATCTTCAGACACTTTGAAATTGGACTTCTAGCCTCTGCAACTGGGGAAACTACATTTTCTGTGGGTTAAGCTCAAATCTGTTTTGTTTTGTTTTGTTTTGGGCAGCACTAGCAAAGTAATAGAGTGGCTAATATTTGCTATCTGAGGTAACTATAGATTGAAGACTTATGGGTGTCTCTCCAGATGGTCTTAGGAGTAGATGTATAAAAAGCTGTAAATTGAAGTTCCTGTAAATCTTGTAAATTATTTTAGTTACTCTTATATAGGTATGTTTGGTCTTGAAGGGAGATAAGACAGATTAGGTAATATTTGGGTCAATCAACGCTGGAGTACAGACACTCATCAAGTGATTAACACGCCTCCATTCAGAGTGGAGCAGGGATGCGGACTGAAGTGTTAAGATAACGCAGAAGACAATAAACCCAGGCAGAAACGCCACGCTTTATTCTGTTTCTAGCCACTTCATGACCAGTGCTTAGGTCTAGTCTCCAGAGCCTTGCTACAAACCCTCCTTGTCTTAGTTTACCACTCCATCCTCAGGGAATTAAGGTGTTGAACAATCTGTTTTTCTACCTGTCATTCTTTTCCCTACCGCAATTCAGAAAGCATTTTGTTATCTTCTCAATAGAGACCTGATACAAAAAGATATTTTTGAGAAGATTGATATTTAGAATTGTGAAAAAATGAGTCCTTTTCTTGGCAATAGTCACAATGATGAAGAAAAACAACAAAACAAAATGTAATTTAAGAAAGAGATAGAGTCTTATTTTCCTTTGAGAACTCCCAACCTGGACGCCACGGCAAAGTTGGTAAGGATAGCTCTTTCTGGATACACAAAAGTGTGCACTTACCCAAAGATAAATTCACAGTGGCTCACACCTAGCTATCAGTTTACCAAAACTCAGGTTGGATGGTGGGAAAGGTGCTTGCAAGAGTCTCATTTTCTTCTAAAAGTGAAGGACAGGCCTAAAACTGCTGGGAAAACTAAGATCAGGACAAATTTGCTTGAAGTGTGTTGACTGCTTGTCTTTGAGCAGGATAGGAGGGAAAAAAAGCCAGGATATTGATTAATAAAGTAATTCAACATCTGAATCTCTGCTGTTTACCACAGATAAAAAAGATCGAGTTGCCCTGTTGGCTTGGATTCCTTATAAGCTTAGGGAAAGAAAAATACGTATATACTTTTTTTCTTGCTTTGGAATATGACTGGAGAGTGATTTAAAGGTTTTCTGATCACAACTCCCAATAGAAATATTCTTTATTCTTCACCAACGTGCGCGCGCACGCACACGCACACACACACACACACACACACACACAGGTATGTATTACTAAAATAAATGTTTTGAAAAAAGGAAATATTTTCTGGAAAATTATAATATGAATAATATCCCATAGAATTTTTTTATTCTGTTTCATTTCTCAAATATCAGTTATAGTCTCCATTTTTTGTTTTTGTTTGTTTGATTTGAGACAGGATCTCACTGTGTAATCTAATCTACGTAGCCCAGGCTGGCCTCACACTCCCCAGTGCTGGGATTAGAAGTGTGCACCACTATACCTGACTACTTTCTATGTGTTGCTTGGGAATTAAACCCAGGGCCTTACGAATGCTAGGCAAGCAGGATAACCACTTGGCTATACACTCAACTACTGCAAATTGACTCTGTAAATCTCTGGATGGGTTGGAAATACAATTTAAAAATTTAAGACATGGAGAAACTGCATTAGAAATTTAAGATGTTGAAAAGATCTACAAAGAGTGCACAGTCTAATTTTTTATTTTGTTTTGTTTAAGCCCATAAAAGTTGATCTCAAAAGAGTATAATGGATGACCTAAATATTAAGATGCATTGATTAATTTATTTAACAAATATATATTGAGAACACGCCACATTCCTGTTCCATGCAGTAATAAAAATAAAATCATATTTATGTAAGGGCCATTGACATGGGAATGGACAGTGAGGGAATAATTGTGGATTTCAGCCTGAAACTTGAGAGAATGTATATATGCAGAAAAGTATGTTCAGCATATCAATGATGATTAAAGGCATAAATTATATTAGATTATCTCAGAGAATAGTGAAGAAAAAGAAGAAATGTCAAGGCTGCCTGCTGGGGTGTCTGACACTTAATACTCAGGAAAAAGACATGAAGCTAGCTGAAGATATTGAGGAGGAAATGCATATGGAGTAGGAAAAAAATGCCAAAGTAGTGTACTGCAGAAGATCAGAACACAACGGCTAGAGAAGAACATTCATTGAGTAAAAATGCTCAGAGCTCATGGTGAACTAAGACTTGGGGAAACGGTGCTCTCTTTGCAATGAGTGTGACTTCAGTGGAGATGGGGAGAGAGTTCAAATGAAAAGGTGAGTGAAGGTAATGAATTAGTGTAGGCCATATTTTTGAGAAGATGTCTGCCAAGGAAATGTGTGGTTTAGATCTGAAATATTTCTCTTCACAACCTCATGTATTGGAGTGATCACTGGATCATGGGGATGCTATACCTTTCAGTGGCTTCACTGATTGAGTAGCTGAATGAGCTGTTAGGAGTGGAGACAGGTTGAAGCTGGGTCATTTGGGCACCATCTGGAAGAGTGTATTCTTGTCTCTGTCCCCTTTCTCTGTTTCTTGGTGGCTATGTTTTGTACAGATTTCCTTTTAGATGCTGTTCTGCTGTCGCATTTGTGCTTTGTATCCATCCATCCATGGACGGAATCCACTGGAACTGTAAGTCAAAATAACCCTCTTTTCCTTTAAAGTCTGAAAATTGGGTATTTTGTCCCAGCAGTGGAAAGTGACTGACCCAGGGGAGAATTATTGCTTGGATACTTTCAGGTGCTCCATAAAAATGTGGCTGCAGTTATTTCCTTTGCTTAAGCTTGATGTTTGATGGAATGTGTAATAGTAGATTTGCATTCTGACAGACATGATCTCATAGAAAAGGAGGAACTGATGTAGAAAAAAAAGTTAGGCAATTTTAGAAGCTCATTCTTACACAAGAAATTATGTAAAGATGAGTGTACAAGTGTAAAGATTATCCTCAAGTAGATATGAAGAGTTCATTAATTTTACCAGAAGGGAAGTCAAGAGATTTGGTGCAAGTGTGGAGTTGTTGATAGATTTAGTTGCGGGGAGATTAGATACTGTTCACTTTATAACTGCTTGTATTTTCTCAGTGAAATAAGGGACCAGACTGAAAATCCATAATGAGAAAAAACAAGGGGGTTGGGGGGGGGGGGTGTGACCTGACTAGTAGGACTCACTCGTCGGAGGTACTGAGGTCTCATTTGCAGGTTACAGTTGTAATTTCCAGACTGCAAACACTGAAGAATACGGTCATGTGATTTTCATCAATCATTTTGATAACAGAAAAATAATAGTGGGAGAGCTAGATTCTGACAGATGAATAACACAAAACGTGTGGGGAGGCGGAGGAAGGAGTGGAACTGAGGAAGTTGGTGCATGTGTATGTAAGGAAGTGATTTTTGTGACTGGCCACAGACTATAAACCGGATAATAAGAGAATTGAGAATCAGATAAAATCTATGGCAGGCAAAATAAGTAGTAAGGTCCGTGAGTAGCAGTAAAGACAGGTTTGAAAAATTGCCAGAGTAAAGATGCTGTAGTACATTAGTTGGAGTGTTCATCATAGGTTTTGGCATTTGAAATAAAGATTGCAGAGCTGCAGAAACCGTAAGTAAAAAGAAATCTTAGTCTATATTCACTGAAAACTTAGCTAAGTTAGGATATAGGAAAATAAAGTTTAAATTGAGGCAATTAAAAAGTGAGAAACAAAATCTTAGATGGATCAACTTTGTAGATATCTAGGTCCTTGAGAATAACAGTGATGGGGTTGGAGGAATAACCCAGTGGTTTGGGAGCTTACCACAAAAGGCTCTAATTTAAACTCGCCAGCACCACACAAACCAGGTATGGTGGTGCACATCTGTAAGCCCAGAACTCCGGAAGCTGAGGCAGGAGAATTGCTGTGAGTTTGAGGCCAGCCTGGGCTGCAGAATAAGTACTGGACCAGCTTGAACTATAATATGAGACCCTGTCTCCATGAAAAATAAGTATATAAACAAATTAATGAGAAATCAAGTGATTTATGCTGATTCAGGATGGACTTCAAGTTAGAGACTATACCAGTTTGCATAGAAAGTCCTGTATGAAAACAAAAACAAAAGAAAGTAACAGTGGTCAGTTCTTAAAAGCTACAGTAATCAAAGATATTGACAGTTGAGTGGAGTGGCACAAGTGTGTAATCCTAGCAATCTGACAAGTTGAGGCATGAGGATCACAAGTTCAAGCTCAGCTCAAAGTCATCACAACTCAGTAAGACCCTGTTTAAAGAAAAGAAAATGACATAGTATCTGGCTCGGTGCAAAGGCCCTGGGTTCAGTAGCCAGTGTCACTAAAAAGTCTACCGAATTCTGCCCTAATAAGATCTACTAAACTCTACAGTCCGATGACACATATTTCAGAAAACGTACATTTTCCCCAAGAAAGAGCAGAACATTTTCAATGTAGAACTATGACACAGAGATACCTACCCCAGATCTAGGCTCCATAGCAAACAGGGGTAGGGAGCAGTGCTGCTGAGATCACCTGGACCATCCCATCCCCATTACTGTCACCAGCATTATTTCCATCATCACCCCTGGTATTAGTCACCATATTGCTACTGATAACAATATCCCCAAGCGAACAACCTGACTTCCTTACCTGTTAAATAGGATTTTCTGAAATTTCTGTTAGATCAAAATACACTTCCATCCCCAAGAATCTTTGGCACAATCTAAAGAAAATAATATGTACATTTAAAGAAGAACCAACCATCCAGAGGATACCCATGAAGTATAGAGGATTTTTTCTATTTATCCTCCATCGGTCTAGCTGGGGAATGCCTCACATGTAGGAGGAACTCAGCAGTACTTTTGAAAGCAAGAGTGCAGTAAATCAAAGAAGAAAGAAAGGTTATAGGCAGGGCAGTTTTGTCGTCTGTTTGTTTGTTTGTATTTCTGCTACAATTGTGGACACCCATGCCAAAGCTTCATCAAGGGAAATTTGGTTGATAACAGGGAAGAAAACATGTGTGTTAGGCAACCAGGCATCTTCACACAGAGACAATGTAATGCTACCTTTTCTAGAAAGCCCAGAGCTCCACAGAGATTGTTTCTTTCCCTCATTTTCTTCTAACTCCTTGGGGAAGCAGGCAGTAGAGAGAATGGTGTTTCTAACATACAGTGACAATCTAGTTTTTTATTTAGCTATGGCCTTTCTCAAGGTTTTACCTGCCTGAAAGAAAGTTACTTTAGTCTCTTTCGGCAATCTTTGTCTTTTGGGAGTAAGCTTCCGTATTGCAAAGAGAAACGCCATCCATTCTGCCCAGCATGCTCTGCGACACATAGTTCTGAGCGCTCACAGCTGTGGCTTCACATGTAGCAACACTTGACAGCACCACAGCATTTGTCATGTTGGGGCACTCCACAAATCTTAGCTGTGGTAAAACCATTCTCAGCCACATTTAGGGATAGACTGCTGAAATGGACATGCGGTATCTACGCACAAGGCCACAGTAGGGGACAAGCGGGCTCTAAAAGTTGTGAGAGACGTGCCCACAGTTGTGTCGAACATTCCTCCAAGAAACCTTGTCACTGGGGAAAGCAACTCCTCAGAGTGCCTGGCAAAAATGATTGGGTTTAGAGAGACAGCACATGAGGTTTCCTGGATAAAATAAAGAAGAATGATTTCATACTAACAGGTTACCAGCTCTAATATCATAAATAGTTAAAGGTGAGGTCCGTTGATCAGTGCTCATTGGTCGCTGAGTTTAAAACTTCTTGCATTGGACACCAAAAACATAATCATGTTCCTGGCCATGGTATTTCATGGTCTTCCATTTAGACAACATCTTCTACAGCAATAGGTAGATATAGATACAGACTTTTTAGTATTTTGTAGTACTAAATATCTACACTGAACTGCAATCCCAATCCATTTTATTTTTAGTCCATTTTTATTTTTGATTTTGTGCTAAGTCTCTTAAGTTGCTAAGACTGGGCTCTAACTGTGATCTTCTGGCCTCAGCCTCCAGAGTACTAGGAAGATAAGCTTGAGTGAGTCAAAGGCACTGGTACCAGATTTATATTTTCTTTCTTTCTATTTATACCTTCATGCCAACAAAGCATTAAGTGTGTAATTGCATGTTTCTGCAAGACACTCATGATGACGTTGTGTGTGAATCAAACAAATAATCTTTGCCCTTAAAGATATAGTCTATCTGTGAAGACAAGATGCCAAGAGAGCAATTGCCACATGACTATATAATCTTATGTCAGGATAATATGACACCATAAACATGGGTAAAGAGAGATCAGAGACAAGGGGAAAATAACATATCAGAAAATTGTAATGTTTGGACAGGAACTGTGTAGCTATTGTAAAAGTTGACCTTACCTAGATTTTATAGTGGTAACATAGTCATGCTTCTGACATGTTTATAGCTATCTAATTTATACTGTATCTTTAAATTTATTATTAATTAGAAATGCCTGGGCTGGAGGAATGGCACAGCTGTTAAAGTGCTTGCTTTGCAATCTCAACACCCTGAGTTAGAGTTCGATTCCCCAGCACCACATAAAAGATGGGCGTGGTCGTGCACGTCCGTAATCCCAGCACTCGGGAGGCTGAGGCAGGAGGATTGTCGTGAGTCCAAGGCCAGCGTGGGCTACCTAGTGAGTTCAGGACCAGCCTGAGCTGCAGAGCAAGAAGCCATCTCAATACATACATGCATACATGCATACATGCATACATACATACATACATATACATACATACATATAACCAGAAATGCCGAATACTAAAGAGAAAACAACTTTGAATTGTCATCATGTAAGACATAAGGGGGGAAAAGCCCAGAATAGTTAAAATAGCAAAGACTTGACAACTAAAAAGGGTCAGAGCTCGCATTTGGGATGTGTACTTAAACCTTGTTCACTGAGATAATTTAGGAAAAGCAGATGAAGAAATTAACTTCTCATTTGAAGGTCTTAGATTTGTCGAAGGTAAGTTTTATGGCATATTATTCTCCAGTTTTCCAACTTCACCTTCTACTAAAGATGAAACAGGTTTCTTTGTTGAAAAGAGTTTACCTTCAATGGAAGTATAGAACTTTGCCTCACGAATAAGTAGCACTGTATTATGCTGCAAATAAAAACAGCTAGGAGGATGTATAGAGCCTCTTTACCAACCTAGCCAATGACCTGCTTTCTCAGGTTTGAAGTCATGGACCAGCAGCACCAGTTGTTACGTGTGAAAAAGCTCTTACTTACACACATTTGTGTCAGTCATAGCAATGCATGCAAAGAACTAGCCAGGGAAATTGGGTTTGGTAACATTTTCCCCTCACCCATGTCAATAAATATCACAGTGATAGAAATACACAAGCAATCCCGGGGTTTGAACACTGCCATGGCTTCTCAGAGTCCCCACGGAGCGGCTAGGTTTCCTTCTGCTTTCCACTACAGCGCAGCCCATTGGCTAACAGGCAGGCAGGTAGCTGGCCCGCCAGTACTTGCCTCACTTTGCTACCTTGCCCTGTGCTGCTGTGTCTGAGTCAGACACCAGAGTTCCAGCTCTGAAGGGGAAGGCAGCATTTCGAGGAAGCCATGTTGATAGAAGGCTTATGAGTGCAGAGATGTCGATCAATACCCTTATGGTCGCATACCTACACAAAGCAGGCTTTGCGGAGAACCCCGTAGCAGCTACTTAATTAATACTTATTTTAGCTTCTTTTTCCAAAGCTTAGTGGATGGCGGCACAATCAGGCGACGACTGAGAAGACAGGCACAGTCTCATATTCCAGAGAACAAAACTAATATTCCAGGAACAATCACACAAAGAAGTATAAAAATCTTTAAAGCCTCCTAAGATATAATACTGGGCCTGAGAATGTAAGATTTACGTTGAGAGGTGAAAGACTACAGACATTTCTTGTTCTCAAACTATATAGGGCCTTCACTCTGAGCCAACCCCAACCCACCCCACTTTTTTTTCATAAATAAGATTAACTCTCTAAATTGCCAAGCTGGATTCCAAATTGTGATGGTCCTCTTTCCTCTTGCCTGAGTTCCTCAGATGACTGGAATTACAGGCATATGCCACTATGCCTAGCTTGACATCAATTCAGCAAAAAAGCAAAGACCAGTGTAGACAGATTTGCTATCAAATTGAGTGTGCTGTGTCAAAATCTGCTTGGAAATAGAAATAAGCAAGGTTGAAGGGTCTTGCTTGTTTTTTTCTTTTTTTATATAAGAATGTAGGAAGCCCATTTGAATATTTCAAAGAGTGGGAGTGATTACCAATGTAATTGAAAAGACCAATCCACTTTCTTTCTGGGAAAAATGATAAAAGTGCATGGGAAAAGATTAGGTGGAGAAGAAATGGAAAGAGTCCAACACAAAAGGTTTGAGAATAAAGGGAACTGGTGATGTATTGTTATATCCGTGCAAAGGGTTAGGAAAATAACATGTGAAGGTGTTTTTAGGGTTCTGGAATATTCAAAATTGCATAAAGCGGAAACACTTCTTGGGAAAGCTAAATGTATTAAGTTTGGAGTGGGGAACCCTAATCATTTTTCTTTTCGTTGATGGAATGAGTTGTCTTTCAAGTGCTAAACAGCAATGTTGACAGTAAGTTTTATGGAATTAAAGCTAGGAATATAGGTACATATTTGAAAGTCATCTGTATATACTTCTAGTAATTGAAACTTTAAGAACAGAGTGTATTATTTAGGAGCAAATTAGCCAATAAACTCTCAAGACTTGCAGATTTGGTAATATTTGCATTAGTTCCTAACAATGTTATAACAAATTATTACACAGAGCTGTGGTAGTAGTTCTGCTGTTAAAGCCCTTGCCTAGCAAGAAGACGACCCTAAGTTGGGTTTCCAGAACTACATAAACCAAGATAGTAGAAAATGTGTATAGTCCCAGCCCTGGAGAGGCTGAGACAGGAGGATTGCAGACAGTTTGACACCAGGCTGGGCTACATAGTGAGTTCAGCCTATACTACAGAGGGAGATCCTGTCTCCACAACAAACTCACCAAACAAACAAACAAACAAAAATCCCAAACAAACATTGAATTGATCGAACTGGTCAGTCATGAACTTTTTTTTTAATTTCTGCTCCAGAAACCAGAAATCTAAAATAAAAATGTAAACAGGGTTGCCTCTTAGAGTGACCTTGAGGAAGACTTTGTCCCCCCAGTTCTTATTAATTACTAGCAATTCCTGATGTTCTTTGGTTTATAGACACATGACTCTTTCCTTCACGTTGCTTTTTCCCCCCTGTGTCTGTGTCTGTGTCTGTGTCCTCTTCTCTTCTTCTGAGGACATGAGTCACTAGATTTAAAGCCCACCCTAAATCCAGGATGATCTCATCTTGAGATGCTTAACTTAATTACATCTGCAAAAGCCTTATTGCTAAATAGTTCACATTCAGAGAAGCACAGGAATAGAATTTGGGCATAATTTTTAGGGGACACATTTATTTAACAACAATGGATAGAAACACCAAGTGACAGAGTACACAGGGTGAGATTACTCACAGAGAAAATATAGATTACCCAGGGACCCAGTGATGAATGGGGCTGTGATGGGAAGAACAATATCTCAACAGACTGGAACAAAGTGGTCATGGAAAACAAAGTGATCATGGAACAAGGTTACCAGAAAAGTCCAGGGTTTGGAACCCTCGAGAGAGAAAATAATGATAAACAAAGCAGTGTGGTCGAAAGTTACCCACTGAAGTTGTTAATAAAATGGTGGCTGATGATCTTGTGTCAAAGAAATTATACAAAAGTTTTATACAGGCCTTCACTGTATATAATGTTATCATTAATTTCAAAGAGTAGCAAAACATGATGACTTGTTTATAATTACAGGTAATGTGTATTGGAAGAGAAATTGAATGTATATCACCCCCCCCCCCAACTTTTCAGCCTTATAACACAATGGAAAAATACTATGTTGA